>PNEQ01088493.1:0-25417 GCA_003012365.1 Medauroidea extradentata | reverse complement strand
CCAGCGCCAGTCTCCCCTCCCTGCTGTCGCGCTCGCCCGGCCTCGCCGCGCTTCAGCCATCACCAACAGCAAGCAGCACGAAGCAGGCTCCGAACGAACAAAAATACCCAGTTTTCACAAACGATTTCCTTGATATTTAATGCTATGACTACCAACTTTTATGGTACCATTTTGTTCACAAGAATTAGCACTTTTGTCCTATATGCTTAAAAGTTGAATTTTCCTGTTCAGAAAGGAAGAACTAAACAGCCCAATTTTGTGTTTTGAAACATTTTTTTAAAATACTCAACATCGCGGAATATGAAATTTAAACTTATATATAAAACAAACCATCTTTATTCTCGTATGGTAAAAAAATCAATTGTGTATCATTAATACTTTAGTTAATAAACGATTGCGAATTGTTATGTGTTTTTGAAGTTTTGAGGTAGGGTCCACAGAACCCTTAACGGCAATGTGGTGCCGGTCATCGTCTGACAAATACAAATAAAGGTTGCTTTATTACGGAACTCTACCGTAAACCAAACGTCTTCTAAACTGTTATTATTTTTATAAATGTAGATTTTTATTATATGTACGGTAGCATATGATTGTATCTCAGGTTTCTAAAATGTTTGAAATATTCATTATTATCTCTTTTTCAGGTTATTTTCTGGAGTCGGCTGTAATTCTTAACGTGAAGTCCTGGAGAAAACTGTGGTCTTCGAAAAGTCACATCTCACATCAGTAAATACTGGACCAAGGCAACATTAGTCAACTTCACATCCTGCCGCAAGTCCTGACCTGACTACAAGAGCGTCCTTTACGTAGAGGAATTTTGTCAGCGAAGGCGAGTATTCGGGATATTTCACCAGCGGTTTTGTTACGAAATTCCCTTTCTTGAGCATGTCCCCGATTCATCCAGTTATGACATGTTTTCTAGAAATATTACCGACTCTTCGCACTTCCTGCGCAATAGAAACGTGATGGTCACCAACAAAATTAGAGTGATGTTTGTAATCGTTCTGACCTTGCAGTCAGGCATTTCACAAAAGTTGTCACAGTTAAAACCGAAATCACAGCCCACTGTCAACACAGATATTATCTCAGGAGCACAAACAGTGCTGAATTGTTTGTGCCACCGTGGTATCCACTATATTCTGATTAAAACAAACAAAATGACCTCCAGTGTTGCAGATGCGATAATACGAAGCATTGCAAAGTGTAAAGATACATCTCCGTATGCAATAAAAACTATAATAAACTGTAACACAAGTTTCTTTAATAAAACTAACGTCTATGGTGCAAACGCATTTATCCTTATCTCAGATATTATTGAAGAACATTTTTTCATCCAATCAGGTACCGAAATTGTCACTTCTCAATTATGGAACAGTGAAGCTTATATATTTCTTATACTTACCACACATATTCATGGCTCAGCGAGAATAGAACATATTCTAAGATATTTCTGGGTAAAACTAGCAATTATCCACAGCGTCTTCATTTTCACAAACAAACAAAGTGTATTATCTACTGATCTAAATATTGGCAACGTACAGATATTAAAATTGAAATCTTTTACGCGTGGTGGAAATTTCGTGCGAATGCCCACTAACTCTTCGGAAGTTTGCACAAAAATATTTGATGAAACAATGCGTGATGTGGAGGGTTATCCTATAAAAATGCAAATACCTGATTTCCCTCCTTTCGTTTTTAAGCAAGTCTTCCATAATGGTGATGTGGTGTGTAAAGGCCCAATGTTAGATGCAGTCAAAATAATAATACAAAAATTCAATTTCACATTAGTGAGTGACACTTGTTACAACTCAGTAACAAACTTTAGTCAGTTTCTCCTTCCCAATTCATATAAAAAAAATTATGATTTGTTCATGTATCCCGATGTACTGCTTACATCAGAGCAGCTTAAGAAGTCTTCATACCCAATGTATGTCAGCACTGTCGTATTTATAGTACCGGCCGCAGAGCAGCTACCTCGTTGGAAAAATGCTATTTTACCTTTCACACGTGCAACATGGATGGCATACTTATCATTTATTTTCGTGTTTGTTGTTGTCTGTCCTGCAATGTGCTTCTTTTATAATCGCGGGATCAATCCGCAACTAGATAGCATAGAGATGTATCGCTTACTACAGGTGGGCACAACAATATACAAACCGAAAAGCAGCGCTCTACGTCTCATTCTAATATTAATGTTTATATTTAACATTATATTTAACAACGCATACACTGGCTCTTTTCATAGCTACATGATGGTACCTCAGTATTTTGATGAGATGAACACAGCACAAGAGTTGTTTGCAAGTGGCATGCAAATACTTTTTCCTTTAGATTTGAACACTGAAATTCAGCATAGTTTACAGAATTTTCTCGTTGCCGCGGTTTACGAAAGTGACCAATTCACAGTAAATTTTTTAGAATTGCTTAAAATTGTGGACACATTAGATCAAGCTGTAGATATGGTGAAAATATGTGGGAACTGCAGTACTGCCACAGAAGCCATTTATGCATCATATATTATAGCACGAGCAGACAATCAGAAAAATAACCATCCTGCTCTTCACATAATATATGAGGATATTCTGTGTCTCTTACTGACCGTCCGTACAAGGAAAAATTATCATTTCTTACACGAAATTAATATAATTTCTTCATATTTGTTACAATCTGGGATCATTAGTAAGTACGTAAATGATTTTAAGGCTGGAATCGAGAACGATAAGAAGAGGTCTGCTGTTGTTGATGGTGCCGTGCCGCTTGAGAAGAAACATTTGGAATATTATTTTGGCATTCTGTTGATTGGTTTGTTGTTAAGTTTAACAGCATTTCTAGGAGAAATCGTTAACTTCATTATTTGGAAAAGTTATTGGAAAGATTAAAAAATAAATAAATGAAAACATAATTCAATTATGTTACTAAAATTAAACGTTTTATTCTACTTAAAGTGTTTTTAATAAAGCGAATTTTATAAATATTGTTATTATCAATGTTACTTGTGTAAGCAAATGTAAACACACACACGTCAAGATAAATTACTGAATGAAGAACTGTACAAGTTAACTGACAATATAGTACTCTTTCTAATTCACGTGATGTAGTTCACGTGCTTCGTGTGATACTATTATGTGCATGGCATTGTATTTTCTTTACCCATACATGCGAGATTAAATATCTTAAGTATAATTTTTTATGGGCAGAAAATTACTTTATATGTCTTGCTGAAAATTGTCCTTGTGTATTCAATACAAATCACACGGAGTGTTGATTGCTGTCGTGAGAAAGTATGCTATTGCTGAAATTAAGAATGCTCTCAGTGCAATACAAACTCTGTTCTAAAACGGTGTCTTAAAAGTGTGCCACCTCTGTTAAAAAAGTAAATATTTCAATGTTTAAAATGTTTTATAAATCATGTGGAGTGTCCAAAAGTATATGTTCTTATACTCGTACTTACATAAATATTAAAAAAGTTTACCATATACGATTCATTTCATAAGAACATCAAATCCGAACCTTGTAATACTTATTTTACATCCACTTAAATCAATAACATCGTTTGCCAACGAAGCGAACCCTTTGAAAAATATGTTTTCAACCAAATGATTATTAATTGAAGAAAACAAATCGTAATATATTTAGTCATCTAGATGACATTAAAGTATAGCCTATATAAAACTGACAAATATTTTAAATTCACGTTCTCAATTCCTAAATCAGGTTTACCTTCAGGCCGCAGAACTGAGATTGTCCTACGAATACAGTTTAACCACAGCAGTAAACAACAAATATTGAACCGTTACTTACAGTGATTTTAACTGCAAAATTTTTGTTCGTATTTTGAGTTCACGTGGTGATAGGAAAGCTTCTCAGATGATTCAAAATTTCTTCTGAAGTGTGGTTTTATGTAACTGAATTTTTTTCATAAATATTTAATACTTTTATTGTAATAAATCGTATTTAGCAAAATTACACCCCGACAAAAATAAAATGGGCTAGCAACAATTAAATATGAGGAACTATTAGAAAAAAATTAGCTCACATTTGACGTTGCTAGTATTAAAATGTAAGAAAGTTATTTTGGAAGTGCAACAAATGTAACTGATGAAGAACTTAAAATTCACTTGTGAAAAAAAGTTATTTATATTCATCTTGTAGACACAAGTATAAAATAATATTATATCATAGAAATTTCACACAAATATAATTTACTCCTAACAGGTTTTTAAGAAACGACAGAACATGCAAATACTCCGTTTAAAAGAGAAAAGTACAGCATATACAAGTTGATCCTTAACTAAATCGACACCTTTTGGGAGGTGATTCTGGTGGCAAATTAAGACGAAAACATATTACGACTTTTGGCCTAAGGTTATTATTAAGGGATGCATGCACTCTTAAAGTAAAAAATATAGGAATGCTTTTGTGTTCGTTAATAAGAAACGACATGAAATTAAGGGGAATGGAAAGGTACGATGTTTTAATTTGAAAATAATTTTACTATCCGAAAATCTCTGCGCGATAGGTTTACGGATGTTAAAATTATTTTCATATGAAAACGCGAATATTTTTGAAATTCTGTTGTTATAGAGGTCCAGACATTATCGTATTAAAAATTATAAAAATTACAGTTTCCCATTTTTGTAGATTTTGTGGTTTCAAGCCCTTATTTTTCTAAAAACAGTTTTTTATTTTTTACTCAAAAGTAAAGCATACTACCTCATAATGTTATATATATAAACTTCAGCTGATGAAATATCTACTCGGCAAAAAATCTCATCGAAATGTGATGAGTAGTTCAGATTTTATTGACGATTGCGTGTTCCAGTCACCTGCTCGACATCGTAGCTTTCCATACCCCTTAAGGACCAATTTTTCGTACAAAGTTTATGTGAACGAAGGAATTAACAGTGATTGTTTAAATTTTGTAAAATCATCCCTCTATTTATAGTAAAATCAGTAGACGCATCCTTTTAATTTTTCGAAAAGTGTTAACCGTACATTTTCACCAACAGTTTTTAGTAGATTAAGAAAGAAAAAAGGTAGACAGAAATAAAAAAGGATGCCTCTGTGTGACACATTTATGGCATTGGTTCTCGTTGAAATTAATTTTGCACTCTTTTCAAACTGTTAATAACGCCTGTCGCTATGCAACCTGTGTAACTTATGCTAGGTGGTCTATCTACATTGCTGGCGCTGTCTCTACACTGTCGTTCAGTTGGCATTTAGCCACTGCATATAGTGTCAATGATCACACATTCACCGAGTGATAACTGTAAAATAGTAGCGATAGTAATGGTGATATATCAAAAATAAAGATACGAACATGACATTGTGAATTACAGAAGTTTTTCTACAAGTACTGTTATTATAACAGACATAGTACAGCATTAATGTTCACAGAATATGGCATGCCTTTGTTTAAAAAAGCCACCTGAGATGTCGGCATACGACTGGAAATGTCGCAGAAAGGATTGTCACGTTGTACCCAACACGCTTGTTGAACGAAAGTGCTGAGCACTGCGTCCATGTGGTAGACAGACCGCCTAGCATACGTTACACAGGTCGCATAGTGACAGGCGTTATTAATAAACGTTTGAATACGCTACAAATTTAATTTCAACGATACCAATGTCATAAGAGTTTCACACAAATGCAACTGTTTTGGTTTGTATCTAACTATTCTTTCTAAACCTATCAAACAATGATTGAAATGCACGGTTATCACTTTTGTAACAAGTGGAACAATGCCTTGCCTCTACCGACTTTATTAATATTAAAAGGATGATTTTTACAAAATGAAAACAAACACTTTCAACAGCTTCGTTCATATAAGTGTTATGCAAAGGGTTGGTCCCTAATTTGTACATTCTTATTTACGTACACAATAGCATTCCCAAAAACCTCTTACTTAACTTCAGGCCACAAGTCACCTCTATGTTTTCTTCATATTTTTCTCATCAATAATCACTTACCAAAAGATGAATTTTCGTGTCTAGTAGAGGCTCCATCCGTGGTCTTCAGACGCAATGTGTTTAGTGTAACAACACGAGAGCATATCAAAATAGTATTAGTTGATAACCTTTGTTATCTCGTGTTATTACCTTGTTGAGAAGTGCAAATATGTAGAACAATATGTAGGGCTTGTTGGAATGCTGTACACAATTATCAGTTATATTCGCCAAAGGTCACCAATTTAGTAAAGGCAATCAATGCAAGGGCGTCATTTCAGGGTTTTCTTGGGGGGGGGGATTTTTTTTTTCGGTGACAGTGACCTTGTATCATTTTTATTAATTAAGCCTGTATAAATTAGAAACTTTAATAATAAAACTTCAGTTTTATGTGCATAAGTTAGCATTATTTAATTAACAAAATGTAACAAATATATTTTATACACATAAAGTTCTAAATCCAGGGGGAGAGACATTTGCCCCCACCCTGCCCCCCTCCCCCCTCCCCCCTAAATTCCGTGCCTGAATCAATGGCTGAACTACGACACTTTAGAAGAGTGTCTCGTGCCAATCGTCGTGATTAATTTCTGCTAACACGCAGGTATGTACACAAATTACAGCAGGTGTACTTTCCTGCCATTCACGAATACGTTTCTTCAGAGCTATATCGTCAGATTGAGCGTTGTCAGTCGATGATATGGGTGCGAAACCCATTTTGTTCTGCCTCGAATTAAGTCAATTTAAAGTATCTACTTAGCTCTACTACTTATAAACAAACATAATATTTTTATAGTTTTTATTTTAAATAGTAAATATTTCAGAGGTCACGTAACTCTTAAAATCCCCTTAGCTCATGAATCCTCTACTCATTCCTCGATAAACTTTGATAAAACTCTGCTTAAGACTGCTTTGCGCCAAAAAATTCGTAATTTTTATTTGTACCAAACACCGTCCAACTTTTACACATTCATTACTAGTAATTTCCCACTGCTAAAATATTTTTTTAATTTCCATAGTTTTCGTACAAGCACGTGTCAAAGTAACGATTTGACAATGTTCGCTACTTGCCTAAAATAAAAATTCACAAGATACAAATGATATAATTATCAGTGAAAGTAAAAGTAAATGTATTTGGTCTACAGAATGACACCTCCGTAATTGCACGTAAATTGTTTGTATATTTAAAAAAATTCTTAAAGGTACCTAAATATTTGCACATATTTTGAGTACGTGTTTTAAAAATAATATTTTTACGGGAAATAAAAAAATATGTCACTCTGGAGCTTAATAAATTTACTTTTAATTTAAAAAGTTTTCAGTCGAATTTTTTGAATAGTTTTTACTCTGGGCAAGTAGCGAAAATTATCAATCTGTAATTCGACATGCACTTATACGAAAACTATCGAACCGAAAAATATTTTTATTGTGAAAGATTACTAATAATATAATATGTAAGATTTGGACAGTGTTAGGTACAATTATAAAATAACGATTTTTTTTTGTGCAGGGTGCTTTTATGAAAACTTCTGGCGTTAAATTTTTAATAAAGGAATGCATTAATAAAACACTACGCACAAAAAAAAGCGACTTGGAAAGAAAAATTAATTTTATGTTAACCCGCGGTACATTTTTGAAGTGCAGGTCCGGCGGACACATTGCAGAAGAGACTCAGCTCGGCTTGTCAGCGATGAGGCGCACGCTCAAAACACTGTCGTAGTGGTTGTAGTTGCCTCCTCCTGCCCGAGACAGTCGGTAAGCAATACGAACCATCCTCGTAACAGTCTCAAACACATTCTTGATCACGATCATATCCGACTGCTCACGGTAAATGACGATGTCAATCAGCAGTAGGTTGGCGATGGCAGCAAGGCACTCCCCGCCTCCCCAGAACCTCGGCTTGGCCAGGTCGTCGAGAAGGAGTTGGATCTTGCCGTCCTCCGAGTGCTCGGCCTCGTATCTGTTTCCAAGTGACAACACTGTATCGAGAAGCAGTACCCGGTACTTGTCGACATTCGCCCGCAGGAAAGATACAGCCTCGGCACGAAGCAGCGCTGTATTACTGGCGTGCTCAACTGAGCCAACCTTGGCCCGGTATATCTGGTGAGCCAGCGATGCAAACATGCAGTCTCCATCACCGGGAATCACCTGCACCGTCACAACCTCTGATGTGGTGTAGAATGTGTCGATGCTGGCACCCAGGTCTGGGGTGATGTCTGCAAGGTTGTGGTACCCCTGCCGGTCGTTTGTTTCCGGCTGGAAGATCAGGAACGACTGATTCGAATCCGTTTTGTCCATCAGCAGGAACGACTGACTTGTATCCCAGTTGTCAGTCAGCAGAAACGACTGATCTGCATCCTGCTTGTCCGTCAGCAGAAACGACTGATTTGTATCCTGCTTGTCCGTCAGCAGAAACGACTGCTTATCCCGCTTTTGAGTCAGCAGCAATGATTTATTCGCATTCCGCTTGTCCATCAGTCTCACAACTTGTTCCCCTTCTCTGCCAGCAGAAGAAATGCACAGGGACATTCAGATACAATGGTCAACCTTACAACACACTATAAGCAGTAGGCCTACTTTATTTCTGAAATGTGTAGTTAAAAAATACTAACCTTGTGAATATAAATTATCATTCTTTCTTAAACGAAATAATGTTGCAGTAATTTAGTTAACTAGCAGTAATCTGAATGGTTACAAAATAGACATATTATAGTTTGCTACTATTAAGTAAACCACAAGAAGATGTGTGTTTTGTATCAATGCAAACTCCTGGACGTGAGATGGTAATGATACAGGGGATAGAAGTGGTGGTGAACATGCAGGGTGACTAATCGCTGACGATCACTACAGCTGTCATTCGAGCATATTCTGGCAGATAAAATAATTTCGTTCTTTAATACTGACGACTCTCCGGCTCGTTATCTTCCTTCATAGCAATATAGCAGGGAGTTACAGGGATGTTCGAGCATGATGCATAACATCCAGTTCTTTACATACTATGGAGTACGGATTTTAAAACATTTCAAGCATACATATGTAGCACAAGTTACAAAATAAACTTTTTTTTACATTCACTATTGCGAGCTCGCAACGGCGTATGTAAAAAAAGGGTTTAGTAAGTTATACCTACCTAGTGCAAGAATCGTTCAATGATCACAACGGACAAGTTGTCAAAATCATTCACGAATTACAAATTATTTGTAGCTATTGGGTCCCTTATGCGAACAGAATGGATGGGAGGAGCTAAGGTTGACTTACGTGATTGAAAGAGACGCCTTAATTGCCCGAGTATTTATGGCTGGCAATATAAAAAGGGCAGGAAAAAGCACGATTATTTCTCAGCATCGCAATTCGTTCCTGTCATTCAGAAGATGTTATCTTAAATGTTAAGTGTCTATTGCATTTCAGTGTAAGTTTATACATTACTAATTTGTTCAGAGTTCACTTATATCTGTGCACATCAGGACAAAAATGACACTTCACGTTTTTCTCCTGTACTTAAAACGATTTTTACAATAGAACTGTTCATAATAGATTGGGTGTCGATTGCACACAAATTCCCATAACATACTTAAAAAAATGGTTTTAAACATTTTGAAAGGAGTTTACCAAATGTGTGAATGCTTGCTTGAACTTTGCCCAGAAGGCAATGGCCTATTCACGATTATATGTTTTGGTCTCACATTTTTTAAAATACACTGTTCAACCATTTTCAGAATCTAGGTAAATTCATGATCTGACATGAAAAACATACACAACACATCTCAGTGAGTCCAATTATTCCTTCCTCACTCTTCGACATCATGTATTTATACATGAGCATGACCTATGCAATAACTGAAAATGGCCGTGTTGCGATCCGTATTACAAATTCTCAAGTCTTGAAAGATAATTCAATATCTTATGGATTTACCTCGACATGAAAAGTTCCCGGACGTGGATTGATAGCCGGTAGCATAAGTATATTGATAAAGTGCGAAAAATCAAGATATCGGGCGAGCTATAGTGCTTAGATAAAGTGAAACACTAACTTTCTTGAAGGAGCATATAAATACAAAAAAAATTAAGATCAATATCGAGCGTTGCGATGAAGCATGTCCGTCGTTCTTCTTATATGTTTAGTATGAATGTGTTAGCATTTCTGGCTTACACAATTTATTACTAGCTAATAAAAATTAATTTACTAATGACGTAGTGGTTTTAAAACATGTGGTGTTAGCAACCATGCAATTTTGTTAAAATATAAATATTTCAAACAAATTATTTGATGTACCAAACTGTACGATTGGTTGCGCGCATTGAAATGTGATTTTACGATAGCCTGTCTGCGATGTATTAGTGTTAGAATACACTGTTTCAAATAGTTATTCACTCTTATATAGTATAATCTGTCTCTATGTGAGGAATTAATTTTGTTAATTATTATTACTAAATTATTTCTATGGAACATACCGTTCATTGTATACGATATCCGAAAGTCACAAATTATCAGGCGTGATTTAACAAATATATATATAAGGAAAACTTTCATAGATATATCTAATCTAGTTTGCGTCCAGAGCAGGTACTCGCCTTAGCACCCTTCCCGCCGTTTTTTTCTTATCGTCTTGACACTAACCGTCAATTTTAAAATAAAAATACCTGTATGTTTAGTACCCCCTTTCCTCCACCCCCCCCACCCCGTTTCTCATAATAGTTCGTCCGTGAAAACATTTAGAGACACGATGTGCGATGTGTAGTTACCAAAATACTGGATTCTGGAGGAGTATGAGTCTGGATTTAAAACTTTGGTAGCTCGATTGTTACATTTACATCGACCATCCATACAGTCAAGTATCCATTTGTGTTATTTCTAGAAATGACAAGGAGAATTCAAGAAACATTATTTTTGTAAAATGTAACTTAAAATAAAAAACTCTGATGCTTATAATCTGAGCTAGTAATATTTATAATAATATTATAGATTTATGCTACAAATAATAATATTAATTACTTGTAAATTACTTTGAAATGTTCTACTTGTGTAATTCAACTTGCACAATTGTTATGCAACAGGATGAAATGCAAATACCAGTAATGTGTTTCTTATAATACTACAGGCTTCATGTATGACATTCAGCGAATCCCGAATGTTGACTCATATAAGCAAATAACAGGAAAACTCACAGACACCAACAAAGTAGTCTTGGTGCAAGCTCAACCATGCCAAACGTCAAACTCAGATACACCCTTGAAGCCACGAAAGGGCATCTCAACAGGACTCTGACGCCACGTGTAGCTAACTTCTTCAGTAAAAACGGTAGAGATGAAGAATAAACTATATATACTCGAAACCGTCTTACAACTGCCACATTTCTGAGCCGAAGACCAGCAAACCTCCACAACAGACAGCTTCGAGACGGCCCGCATTGTGACACCAACTCTTAAAGACAACGCACTGTCACCACCCTGCATATCATGCGATGACGTTAACCATACTCACTTAACTCCAAAATCAATTACTGTTCCTCCTGGTGTCATAATGCACCACACGAAGGCAGAGCAACATTGAAACCCTAGCGATTACATCGCAGAGGAACCACATTCCACGGAGATTCAGTATAAAAAGCGGATATTTCAGACACAGGCCCACATTGTTCGTGTACCCAACGATGCCATCCTACCGATACACTAACCGGACGGAATCAGACTGCAGAGAGGAATACACACAACATCAGATACAGCCTGTCATCTCCGGTACCTCCTCTTGCCCTCTCCCATTGTCGCCGAAGGAACAGTCTGTGCCTACTATACAACAGTGTAGACTAAGAGAGCAGCAGGATGGGACTTGTACAACATGACATCCAGCATCCCCGTCCTGTCGCCACCTACTGTGCCATCCACACCAAAATCGCAGCAAGGACTAATTGTATGGAGGGATGTGTACAAAATAACATTCAGCATTACATCACCAGCACTTTCGGCAACCCCGCCCAGTTATTGTCAACGACAATGTCATCGATGCCGATACCACTGCAGCACAGTCTAAGACAGCAGAAGGGAGGGACATGACTTTAACCTTATATCACCAATACCTACTCTATTCCGTATTTCCGACGATGACTTCCACGCCAATACAACATAAAGCAGGTAGTCATGAGCTCAACGGTCGTTGTCTAGGAAACACGATGAGTAAATGTGGTCAGTGGCTATATTCCATGGCTGAAGCGTTAATTGGCTCTGCGACACCCTGCTTGTCATCGACTACACCAAATTATTATTATTGCAGTGTATATTTATCCTTCTCCTAGCCACTTCTGACATATCTTGTATCATAACCCATGTCGTATTAAACTTACCTTTCTGTTATGCCCCGTGGCCTAACCCATCGTCTCCACGCCATTAGCGATGTGATGACAAGCACATATGATGCTGCTGCCACTACTCCGACAGTGAAGATGTACAACAAGATGTCGGAAATCTGAACAGAGACACACAGAAACCCACGTCATCACAATCAGATGTGTTAGTTCTAATTATAATGAGCAGGACATCATAGTGGTTCTAAATGTTTATTTATTTTCATTTAGCAAAGACAGGATAAACAAAACCAAAGGATCTTATATTAAGTTTTGGGTAGGATCTGGATGTAGGAAACCTATAGCGGTGCTTCCTGTACATCAAAGGACTACCGTAGACGTGGACATGATGGCGGGCGGGTCCGTGTCGGTACATGTCACTCTTGTTTCTCCCGAGCCTATAATAACATGCAGCATCTAGCACCTCGTCAGTTCATTTACAAGTCATACTGCCGATATAATTATTACCCACTGTATTTTAGATAATCTACAACTGTTGGATTTATGCCCTTCAATCAAACACTTGTCTTCAAACCACGGTCGTAGAAGAACAGGTCTGGACACTCACCTATCTACCAAAGTATTTTGCTTGACCTCCTAGTTCTTTGGCTGTAGTTTGTCAAGTTCCCGATAATGTTGTACTTTTTGGCGTTGTAATCCGGGCGGTCGGACTCAAACTCCGCCCACTTTTTTCAATTGTTAACATTATGAAGTAAATAAAGATTTCTGGAGCCATGATTTAAAATTGTGAGCGATGGAAGTAATTCATAAATTTAAAAAAAAAATCGTTTTGATAAATTGTTTATCTTTTAGTGGGAGGGAAGTGGGCAGAGTTTAGGCTCGACCGCCCGGATTACAGCGCCAGAAATGTATAGCATTATCGGTAACTTGGTGAACTGCAGCCAAACAACATGGGGCTCAAGTTTTCAGGCGAGTGTCCAAACCTGTTCTTCTATGGCCGTGCTTCAAACATAGTGTGGTCTCCCGACTTAAAGCCTAGTTCACAATTAAAAACTTAAGAATTAAGAATTATGCAGTAAGCGTCAATCACGCACACGGAAAAAAGTCTTAAGTAATTCTGGTTCATAATAAATGTGTTAATTCTCAATTCCAACCAATAAGAACCCGACTACTCTGCTTTCTTCAAAAGCGTGAAATTACTTACTGTGGATTCCTCAATATATTTCGTCGCCAGTTGTCCAGAATATCGCCAAGGAATGGTATAAATGAAATACTAATGTAAAAAATATGTTAGAAATAAAAAATTGCATCTCCATGTTCATTACTTGAATAACAGTTCTCGTACAATCGGAATCGGGTAATCACATTATACCGAGGCTGCACGTATAAACCCAAGAAAATTTGACTTATTCGTAATGTGCAAATATAAATTAACAAATTTAAATTACTAAAAATATGTACTCCAAGTGAGTTTTGAACCGTCAACCTTGGGGTCAGCAAACCAAAACTATACCTCTTTTTTTTTTATTTTATTTTTTTTTTTATTATATAAAATGTTTGGTGCAGCGGTGATGCGGAATTTTCCGCATCAACACTGCACCAACCATTCCCCCCTTTAGGTTTGACATATTTCGAGTGACCCCAGCAATTTTCATTTGACAATTTGTATGGTGACAAGGTTTGAGACCCGATGGACAAACACAAATTAACACCCAGCCTGACCTGGGAATCGAACCCAGAACCCCCCGCACCAAAGTCAGCCGCTCAACCAACTTTTTTTTTTTTTTTTTTTAATGTTAGGCTCCTTGGCGAGGTCGCAACATCGCCAACGAGCCAAACATCCCCCCTTTACAGCTTTAGTATTTGACTATTCCCCAGTTGTGACAGTATTTGGTGACTCTGACAATTGAAAAGACGCTAACGGACAAACACAAATTTTACACCCAGCCAGGCCTGGGAATCGAACCCATAACCCCTCGTATCCAAGTCGGTCGCTTAACCAACTGAGCTACGGGGGGTCGGCCCAACTGAGCCACGGGGGGTCGGCTGAACCACCACTGCAATCCAGACGTGCCTCTGAGCAACACAAACAGTACTTCTAGGCACGTTATTTTTAATGTGTTAAGTGTCTAAACTAGTATATGTAACAAACATGTTATATTTATGTTATTTTAGCAAGAATTTTCATTTCGATTAATATTTTTATAAATAATAATATGCCGTGTATACGAAACAGTAATAACTTAAACTACGAATTGTTCGCCAGCCAAATGGGTTTTTAAAAGCTTTTCAAACAGCTATTTTGTCGTTAAACTAAAAATGAATATTAGCTTAACTGCATTTTTTTGCTTGAAATGATCATAACATGCCAAATCCATCATATATAGCACCACACCCACGGTCTATGAAGGTAGAGGTCTTGACACTGAGGAATAAAACGTGACTCCTTCTTGTCGCCGAGCGCTAGTAGTAATTTAGTGGAAGATTTGTCTTGTTTTTATATTTAGCTTAGCTAAAAACGTGAAGTTGTTACCGGAATTGCGAATATTATATCAAAGAAAAATGGGAACGTAATTTTTTATTGGAACATATTTTTTATAACAATAAAATTTAATTTTTCAATATTTTACATGTAGATGCACATTGCAACGTTTCTCAAATTTTGTAGGGCACAAAATATAGTTTTTGCTCGAATGTGTTCACTAAAACAATAATACACAATATATTTCATCAGACTACTTTCATAAACAGTTCCACACATGCCAATGCATTTATGGACATGGAACATGTATATACTATATCAGCTTACCTTATTTACATTATTTTATGTAAATAATTGCAAAAATGTTAAAACGCGAGATGTAAACAAGACAAATCTTCCACCAAATTACTACTAGCGCTCGGCGACATGAAGGGGCCACTTTCTCTCGCTGAAGAGCATAGGCAGTGTCAAGACCTCTACCTCTTAGACAGTGACCACACCGTATTTAACGTATATTATTTAAATATCCGCCATGTTTATTTAACTTCCCGAATGCTCTGATTGGTTCATTCCCTTAATTCTTACGGAAAAATGTAAAATTTCGCTATACCTGTTACTTCTTAAGTCATGGCCCACACGCCACACGACCTCACACGGCCTATTAAGTTCTGTTGCGAATCGGTACGTTAAGAAACACACTTTCTATTCTTAAGTCAACTCTTAGCTACACGTCATAATTCTTAAGTTTTTAATTGTGAACCCAGCTTTACTTCTGCACGCTGATAAGTAGCCGCTTTCACGGACTGTTATCATTATGGTATCCTTCCCTGTGGATGCTACAATTCGGAGTGATTCAAACCAAGGTAATACGCTTTTTCGCCCGCTGGAATTCAATACAGAAACTTGATGTTATAAGATTACGAAAATATATACATTGTCTGTTTAAAACTCTTATCGTAAAGTTTATTTATTATAAGTGGCCCCGTTTCTGGAATAATGAAATTTAACGTGCGCATTAAATATTTAAAAATTGTGTAAATAAATATGTAGCCTAATGTTTCATATAAAATTACTTGCACATGAACCAATGTTTTATTATTTTTAAATATACATATCTCCAATGTTTTATGATTTTAGTATATATAAATATGTTTATATTATTTCCTAAAAGCAACTACCTCTGAGTAAATTGGAAAAAAATAATTGTTTTATGATGTCACTGTTTATCAGCACGCAATAATTTATCGTGAAGGTAGCAGATTTAATTTATTTAGTGATGTGGTTACACGTGGTTGCTTTCAGTATGTAATGATCTTGTGTTCTATATAATCTCCAATATTAATTTATTTTATTTATTTATCAGTAACCGAAGGGCCATAGTAGAAAGGAAGATGGTATAAAATAGTATGAAGCACAATGAAATCGTATCTCTTCACACACTAGACACAATTTTAAGATATGCACATGCATGAAGTGTAATGCCAGTTATGAGTGTATTTTCCTATTTTATGTAATCTGAAAGTTGTATACCATGGTACTGCGATTGACAGAAATTATGTTTAAAATGTTCGATTCGTGAAACCTAACTAGCAGCTTGCAACAACCATTCCGCTGGTATCCTCGTAAGTTTGCGCACGTGTAAAGATTTTCTGTATAAGTGTCCCTTACCGAGAGTGAAGAGTTTGATACATGTTGCGACTGAGTAAGATAAAAGTTATCATGTGTTCGCTTCTTAGTAGTTACATGTCTAGCTGGATTGGGACATCTTAGCAGCACCCTTAGTGTTTGTAGTATATCGAAATTCCTCATTGTGGTTTTAGGTGGTATTTCATTTAATTCATATAGTTGGGAAAATAATATTGCCTGTCGAGCTATTTACCTTCTTTCTGTTACTCTCTCCCTCAAGGTAATTAGGAGAAATATTTTATACTTTTGGCAGTCCAGACATAATAATTTCAGACGATGTATCTTTCAGCAGTTGTGAGTTCAAGCAGTTAGGTAAGTAGGCCTAACAGAAATTTAAGGCTCGAACCACCAGCCTACGTTTTCTGCAGGCTGGTGGGTTACCTAAAAAGGTAGTCTGCTATAATTACATGCCAGGCAATGTGACAATGTGTAAAATTCCCTTGTTTTTGACACTTTTTACATTGCCTTTAACCTACATACTTCAAACTAATTTCTGGACTGATGAAAATATTGAATGACCCTATCACTGATGTTGACAACTAATATGTTATGGCACAGAAAACTTTCTTCCGAATTCGCATTCTTGCGAAAGATTCTTCAGTTCTATAACAAACTGTTCTACGGGTATTCTTTCTGGTCGTCGCAACATCAAAAACTGGAACCTACGGTAGAGGAGATTCAATACTGGTAAAACCAGGAAATCATATTTTCATATTTCTACTAATCAATTTCGGTATGGTTAAAGGAATTTTAAATATCAAGTATTTTATACCCAATAGCATTTAGTAACCTCTCAACTCGAGGAAATTCTTCACATAATTTCTTTAAATAAAGCTTACATTTCTGCTTCCACAGCATCCATTTCTGGTCCAAGTTCCGTCAGTAGAAAGGTTATCCAGCGGTTTTGTGAACTTGTACATACTTATCAATTACATTGGGATAAGCCTAGGAGACAAATGGCAAGACAAATGAGACAGCAATAGAATCTGAGAACACTAAGACATTTTAACACACTTGCATGAGAACATACTACCAATAAAAACATAAAGCTTTAGAAATTGCATGTATGCTGTTACAAAAATTGCACTGTTAATTATTCTCAAATAGATACGTTTCTGCATCAACAACAAAGGCACTACCAGTAAAAGTATCAATCTTTTATTCATCTATTTAAAAATAACTAATAACCATAAACCACTGATGAAATAATGAAAAGAAAATGTTCTTGGCAAATAAAAAACAAAATAACTTGATAATTATGACAAATCAAACTGTACCAACTGGTGTATCGCCTGTAGTGTTTCTGAGCCTGAAATACATAACATATTATAGGGTTAGTTACTACATTCCACAGAGAGTGATAAACGTATACACACATGTTTGGTACAAGGCCAAGCATATTTACCTTAACACAGTGAGTACAGAGAAAGTCTTTACGTAGTGGTAGCCAAGAGTTAGAACGCATTCTCAGATCATAACGCAATACCAATTGTTCACGTCTGGATTGCAGTGGTGGTTCACCAGCCTCTACATAGAGACTCAGAAGGGGTTTGTGCGAAAAGCACAAGTCGAAATACGGAAAACAGCACAGATAACCGCACAGTGAACTTAGTTCAACATCTTGACCACATGTTGGCATGCTGAAGAGTTGGCTAGACTGCCATAATCAAGTTTACTATGGACGAGAGTTGTGTAAATGCGGAGAAGAGTTCCCCAGTCCACTCATTATGACCAAAGTGCTTGTCATTCAAACACTGTCTTTGGAGATGTTTTACTGCATACATTCACCAGAATGCTTGGAATAAAAAAATCCGTCCCAAGAACTCGACATGACCACTAACCTGCAAATTTTTTCTACTTAATATATTTCGCGAGTGAGAAAAACACCAAACCTATGCCTTTGCTGTAGAGAAGCGAAAACCACGACCGTTTACCCTATCGGCCAGCCGAAAGACAGTCAGCTGTATCTAGTTCTCTGCTGCACAAGGAGAATACGAACGACAAAATATAATAAAATCGTCTGCATAAAAGTACACTGCCTAGGAGGTAAAATATAATCTATATGGCTACATCAAACATGGTAATACTCAAGATGCAACTATGTGTTACTAAATTTTCCTGAATAAGTTCCCGAAAAAGGACCACACGATGGTTTGGATATACAGAAATGTCTGAATAAAGGATTAAAAGGATATCCACGAAAACCCTAAACATACAACTGCTTTCAGATATTATGATGCTACATGGTGCGTTAGCCCTACTCCAAGTTAAAAATTCAGCAAGAAAACAGGGTTGTAGCCAGGATTTGTGTTTA
The DNA here is from genome assembly GCA_003012365.1 of Medauroidea extradentata. NCBI lineage: Eukaryota > Metazoa > Arthropoda > Insecta > Phasmatodea > Phasmatidae > Medauroidea > Medauroidea extradentata. Next base: position 6,694 of record PNEQ01088493.1, on the reverse strand, counting down.
AGGGGGTTCTGAACATCGGAATGTTGTTAAGTAACACCGATCCCCTTATTAAAGCAGGGATCCGGGGGTCCTCCCCGAGGAATTTTGATTTTCAAGGCGCAATATGGTGCTATTTAAGTAAGTTTCCATATGGTAAAGGGTGGTCTAGATCACATTCCACCCTCTGGCTACATCCCTGAAGGAAGTGCTCCTTCTATACAATTGGTTTTGCAAAGCTGCCTCCAAAATACTTAATGGTCTACTATTGAACAGGTTCTGAGAAAACCACACTAGATATCTGATAGAGTACCCCAAGACACATGACACTGCAAAAGCGATTCATTCCATGGTTTTGCAGATGCAGCTAGTATGAGAGATTGGTATGTAGCGATGATCGTAGAAGTACACCATTGGGCACCCAAAGAAGAATGGTTGATAGTAGTCGTATCTTTCTAGAAGACCATAGTTCACACCCTCCTCTTTAGAGAATGCTTGAAAGGTAGGTGTATAACGTGTACTGCTCAAAAATCAGAAAATGACTGTTGCAACAAGTTTCACAATATCTGCATCGATAATGAGTGTTATGCTAAATTGAAGAAAGGGAATAGCTGTACTGAGTGTTTTGCCGAACAACTTCTTCACGTTGTTCTAAATATATTTTCTAGTAACAAATAAAAGAAAATTTGTTCCGATATTCTGACTGCTTTACCAGATGACTCGTCTGGTGTGTGCCAAGAAATGGGATATATTTTTTATATTCGCTTGAGTAGGCTGCGATGCTAAACTGCGATTCACACGTCGCCAGTCTCTAAATGCATCCCTGCTCTCATCGTTTCGCCAGAGTCCACGAATACGACGACAGGAAGATGACTTTGGAATGGTAACCTCTGCCAACGACACTTTAAAGACACAATAAAGGAATCGACTGTAACATTCATATCTTGCGATTATTCGCCAGAAAAGTAGAGCGAGTTACAGTAAAATTCGCACAACACATTCCGATACTGCTGTGAGAACAGATTTCACTGATAGTTTGTCAGTTTTCGCCAGCAAAAATGGAACCATATAAGTAAATGGTAATTAATTCGTCATCGTCCGTGATCTAAGGTTTTCGAAACGATTGGCAACCATTAACATTCACATAAAAGAAAACTGGAGTGTGAGTTTAAATTTAATTAGCAAACACAGTTTTCTACTGTATTTAAAAGCTTAGTTCTTATAAGTATAGCTATATTTCACTGATGGATGTTGTATTTCAATTGCTACTGCGGAAAAACGTTCACAAGAAATATTTTTATGCAGAGAAAATGCAGTATTATGTATCACCCAGATTATTTAAATGGTTGTAATTAAGTTTCTAGATGACAGAAGTTTTGAAACTCGCACCGATGTATGTTTACACTGATACTACATATCCTCCTGAGCTCCAGTGGAATCAGTACCTAGTCGTGTAACCTCGCACAAGGAGTCAGACGTGAATAATTCTTCAGTGACCACCAGTGCTCGCCAACAATACCGGAACGACAAAAATTACTGAAACCACTGACAAGTGAAATCAGTGAGTATCGGAAAGTGGCACCATTTTGCCCTTTTAACCACCCGACAAGAAGAACGGAGATGGAGCAGTGTGAGATAGATGATTTAAAGCAATAGGATAATGGTCACTACCACAGAGACTGGGACATGCACAACGACCAAAGTGGGTGCCTTAATGCATAAATTGTTGTATGCATATTTTGACTGTGACATGCTGTTATAAAAAAAACTATGAAAAGTTAAACAAATGTATTAAAAATAGTCACAATATAAATATACAAAACAAACCATATCTCGTACAATTACACCCTCAGACTTAACTGGAAGCTAATTCCGTAGAGGATCATGGTAAACCCACAACATATGCGAGCAAAAATATACATATTATGCATTTCAGTTGTGTGTAATTATAATTACCTCAGTTTTGTGTATAGTACACTTGGTAAGACTTTATAAGTCGACGCGGACCAAGCCACGCGCCCTTCGGAACAGCCCATCGTGCGCACCACGCACCAAGGGAACACACCTGGCAACCAGTACTGCAGGCGCATATGGGAGAACGCCCAACAGCGTGGTCCCAAGAGGCCATGGCGTCCCGACGCCACCTCCGCAGTCAAATGCAACATTCAGGTGTAGATAAAAATCCCCTAATAACGAGCCATTGGTAGGAATGTGCCCTGTTAAACCTAAATGTAGAAAACATGCGGTGAACCCCTAACTTTCAGTGTTAGTGTTGTGTGTAAGTGAGGGCAACGGGGCCACTGGTACCACATAATAAACAGACGCAAAAGGCCAGGGGTAACCTTGTTTCCCTAACATTAGCACCCTGGAAAGACTTGACGGGTCTAACCTTAAAATCAGGTAATAACACCCCTGCACCTAACGTCAAGATGGACTCGTCCAACTGGCAAACTCTGTCGCGTAATTTCTTTAAATCTTATAATTGTTAAATTACTCTTTTTAATAATAACATTGCTCTCTAGATTTTTCATTTAATCTAATTAAAGTAACTCTCTGTTCTTAAAAGTAATTTAAATTCATGTAACGTAAAATATTGTTTGACCCAAATTCTTCAAAATATAAATATGAACATTCCAAACAATCTTTTGGACACTAATCAGCAAATATAATTTTTATTCAATTTTAAGTGCTTTTGTGTGTATGTTTGTACGTATTTTTGTGTGTTAAGAAGTTTTGGCACGCTCAGCGGCGTGGTCACCCTGAGCCTGCCAAGGCTTCCTCAGTTGACTACTGGCGGTGTGTCGAGGCAGTTCGGCTCCGGTCGCCCGGGTACCAGCATCTCTCTTTGTCTAATCATTTCCACCGTAATAGTTATTTTCGCTTTCTGGAACCTTTAATTTAACTTCATGTAACTTCAGTGACTGGGTTAACCCCTCAACTCTGTCTACTCGTTTCGTGTCCAGGGGGTTATAATACTTTAATTTCTCTATTCCCACCACGTGGGATTTTCGCCGCACTTCGCCTACCGGATGGGCTAGGTCCGGGACCGCTTTAAACATCGCCAGCATTGAATTGTGTACTGGAGAACGATGTAAGTTAATAATAATGCCTTGCCTATATTTCTGTGTTATTTATTGACTTCGCCACTTCACGGCGCTTAAGGGCACGGGACCCTGGACCCGATTATGTGATTTCATATGGGTGTACAGGTGCCCGAAATTCCTGTCGAGTGCTTTGTTTTTGTGTGTCTATGAGCATGGGGAGGGCCACAACACTCCCCGAGAGTAAGTATTACGGCGGAGGACGAGGAGAGTTTTGAAGCCGGCCATCGGCCACACGACCTTGAGACCACTCCACTCGTAACACCTGAGTGCCGGTTCTCCGCTAACCGGCTGGCGCCTAGTCGAGAACGCTCTTAGAGCACGTTAGTAATCTTCATAATTAACCATCTCCTCCACCCTCGTCCCTGTCAAAGTTAAGGTTAAGTTTATAGAACTACTGATAAATGTAAATTATAAAACATCAGTACATATGCAAATGAGCCTGCATTTATACATACAAATTAAAAATAAATATTATAATTCATTCTTATTACAACAAGAACCATGCATATAACATGTTAACTACATCAACAGTCAACAATCTTGCTGCCCACCCTAACCCAATTCAAGAGCCTCAAACTTACAGAAATATATAGATATTCACAATTGGTCTGTCGCCATGAAGTGCGATTACTCCTTGCCTGCCCCTAGACTACCATTTCCAAACCCCTCCTGAACCTTCCAACTCCTAACAGTTACCAAATCATTCTGTATAATATTCCTCTCACCAACCTCACAAGCATTGACTGTTTACCCAATTCGTTCTCTTCCACTCCACTTGAACCTTTTCATTGTTGTTTACTCTCTACAATACCCTCCCCTTAGGTAGGTGGCAATTTAACCCTCCCCAACCTCCCTCTCTAGTCACAAGTATGTACATCCTGGCCAGGCATTCAACTCTTCTTTTGATCTTCAATTTACTCCATCCCATTTTCTTCAACATTACAGATGGTCTATATTGATACGCGTGGTCATCACAGGGTTTGTCGGAACGGTGATTCTGAGATCTAGGATGGGCGCCAACTGGCCAATTCCGATTATTCTAGGACCAGCACGAGACTCTTGAAACGTCAGAGTCGGGGTCTTCCGCCGTGCTGTACCCTGTGTGCCGCTGTCTGGAGAGAATGATTGTTGGAACCTATTATGGGCTGGTCCATGCCACAACATTTATTAAAAGTGGTTGGAACTGGGCTGTCGGTCACCCAACACACCATACGTACAACTTCTGTATAGCACAGGATATGAATAGATTCTCCAGTTGGAGGGAGTGGAACGGACCGCTACCATCGAAATGGAGCGAGCACCAGGGCAGGACTGGGTTGCTACCTCGTTAAACGGAAGGGAGCGAGCACCAGGATTGAACAGAGTGCTGCTGCCTCCAAAGAGGAGCAGTCACCAGAAAGGAGTTTCAGTCATTAATTCCCCACTGGGTAAAGTGGAGTATATACACATGGATTTAAACACACGAACTGAATGAGGGCGAGGGGAGTGAAGCCAAGAGGGGAGAGAGGTAGCCACCAAATTTTCCAGCCGTTGTACTGCTTTAACCTCAAAAATTTATTTATTTTATTTATTTATTTATTTTCGTTCTGTTTGACCCCATATACGACTAAGTCGTGGGGGTATAGAACTCGTCAAGTTTTACATTAACATATTTTACAAAGTACTATACATAACTTCAACAGTTTAAGTACAAGAAAATTATAGTATAACTAGAAAAAAGAAAGAAAAAAAACTTGAATGGTTTGAAAATGGTACAGCACATCCGCTTTACAATACAAACACAATATATTACATGGGTGATTAAATGCATACCGTTTGGAGACAAAAACTATTTTTGAATGGTTTGAAAGTGATACAGCACATCTACTATACAATATAAACACAATACTTTACAATGGTGGTTACATGAATACTTCATAGGGAGAAAGGTTCATGCTACACTTACATATATCATACATTACAATACATGATAGCTTCAGTTCATTATAAGTTACAGTATATATGCTCTAGATAATTGGCAGTTAAGATAGACATCTAGGTACAGTGTGAATAAAGTTATTTGTAAATTCAGTTTTTAGCTAGGCTACCTTATTTTAGTTCAAAATGAAATCCTCAATTTCCTGTAGGGTGTAAAAACATGTATTATCAAATATTTTGTGAATTACTTTGTTAAATTTCTGTACATTTGTTTCTGATGCAATTTTCTTTGGTAGCATATTATACCATCTAAGAAAAGTTTTGTAAAGACCTTTTTCAAGAACTATGCTTTTATGCTGTATGACTCGTAGCTTATGACTATTTCTTGTGCAGTAGTGGTGTATATTGTCATTTTTTAGGTATGTATGTATATTGCACTTGACGTGGCCACATAGCACAAGAGGATTGCGCGATGACGTTTACTGAGTTAATCGACTTGGATTGCCGGAAGGGCGCCAGTCCGTCTAAACTTGAATTTAACCGGGCGGACACGGGACTCTTGCACTCAGGGTCGTGTTGGCCGTCGGCCACGTGACTGTCCCTTGTACTGACCACTTACGTGATAATACATAACGTTACGCTGGGGAAGAGTATTCTAGGGCTCTCTTCCACGCCCGACACACAAGTAAATACACTTACAAAACACTGCACTAAAAATATATATTAGAGCGGCACCTGCCGCTTGCTCCGGAGAAGGCCGGGCCCTGATACTCACGAGAGGTGAGGGAAATGAAAGGCGCACGTTGGTGGAAAATGACGTGTATTCACATGAAATACCCTCATACAGAAAGTGGGATGAGAGCTAAGCGGGCCTGACCATTAGGCCGGTCAGTAGCCGAAAAGACGGTGAAAAGCGACGGCGTCGCGGTGAACTTACATGATAAACCTCGGAGGCCGTGAGTTGACCGAGGATGGGTGGCGATCGGGGGGGCTGCGAAGACAAATTACGATTCCAAGAAAAACTCAACTATTGATGTGAATGATTGTAGCAAAGTTGAAGTGCCTCCCCTAAGGCCCGCTAGCATCAACTGGCGAGAACATGGCGGCGAGCGGCGAGTCAAGCTCCCCGTTCCCGCGCACGCCTCGTGAGGGAAATTTTGATAATTACATTTTTACTTACAGACAATACATATGCATGGTAACCCTTTGTAATGTTCTTAATTGTAAATTAAGTGTCTTAAGCAGTCTTTAAGTCTCTACTTTGGTTGTTTTGTTGACACGAGTTGACACACAATAAATGGCAAAACACTATATCACTTGTTACAGGCGCGTAACTGTCTCTGGGGTTCCGCGCACTCTCTTGCACACTCCCCGCCGGCTTGATAATGATAATTAATGGCAGTTCACAGGGGTTAATTATGGCACGGGGAAATATGGTTTTGTCAGGTTGGCAGCAGGCCAGTCCCTGACCTGGGTCAATTTTGTATTCACTACTGCATTAATGTCATTGCAAAACAATGTGTAATTAAGTTATTATTGCATTCATCACACACTAGAATTAATTGCTGGATTTTTTGGGGTACAGGTTCCCGGGTCTGTAGCGGGGCTTTGCGAGCACGTGGCAAAGTTACGTGTCTTTTCAGCGGTCAATATCTTTTTAATCCTGGCGTGCCCCGTGTTCCCTCCAATGTCCCTTG
>PNEQ01088492.1:8881-25591 GCA_003012365.1 Medauroidea extradentata | reverse complement strand
ATATATCTAGATCCTTTATAGGCTAGGGTGCTGAGCAGCACCAACTCTGCATTAACATAGATTGTTTATAGGCTACTAAGTGCCAAGCAACACCAATACAGCATATATCTAGAACCTTTAATGGCTGGGGTGCTGAGCAGTACCAACTGAGCATTTACCTAGATTGTTTATAGGCTACTAAGTGCCAAGCAATACCTATACAGCATATGTCTAGATCCTTTATTAGGCTGGGGTGCTGAGCAGTACCAACTGAGCATTTACGTAGATTGTTTATAGGCTACTATGTGCCAAGCAACACATATACAGCATGTATCTAGATCCTTTATAGGCTGGGGTGCTGAGCAGTACCAACTCAGCATTTACCTAGAATGTTTTTAGGCTACTACGTGCCAAGAAACACCTATACAGCATATATCTAGATCCTTTATAGGCTAGGGTGCTGAGCAGTACCAACTCAGCCTTTACCTAGATTGTTTATAGGCTACTAAGTGCCGAGCAACACCTATACAGCATATATCTAGATCCTTTATAGGCTGGGGTGCTGAGTAGCACCAACTGAGCATTTTCCTAGTTTGTTTATAGGCTAGTAAGTTCCAAGCAACACCTATACAGCATATATCTAGATACTTTATAGGCTAGGTAGCTGAGCAGCACGAACTCAGCATTTACTTAGATTGTTTATAGGCTACTACCTGCTGAGCAACACCTATACAGCGTATATCTAGATCTTTTATTATTCTGGAGTGCTGAGCAGTACAAACTTTGCATTTACCTAGTTTGTTTATAGGCTACTACTTGCCAAGCAACACCTATACAGCATATATCTAGGTCTTTTATAGGCTAGGGTGCTGAGCAGTGCCAACTCAGCAATTACCTAGATTGTTTATAGGTTACTAAGTGCCAAGGAACACCTATACAGCATATATCTAGATACTTTATAGGCTAGGGTGCTGAGCAGTACCAACTCAGCAATTACCTATATTGTTTATCGGCTACTAAGTGCCAAGCAACACCTATAGCATATATGTAGATCCTTTATAGGCTAGGGTGCTGAGCAGTACCAACTCAGCATTTACTTAGATTGTTTATAGGCAAATATGTGCCGAGCAACACCTATACAGCATATATCTAGATACTTTATAGGCTAGGGTGCTGAGCAGTGCCAACTTAGCATTTACTTAGATTGTTTATAGGCTACTACTGTCCGAGCAACAATATATACTGCATATATCTAGATCCTTTATAGGCTGGGGTGCTGAGCAGCACCCACTCAGCATTTACCTAATTGTTTATAGGCTACTAAGTGCCGAGCAACACTTATACAGCATATATCTAGATCCTATATAGGCTGGGGTGCTGAGCAGTTATAACTCACCATTTACCTAGTTTTGTATATTGGCTACTACGTACCGAGCAACACCTATACAGCATATATCTAGTTCCTTTACAGGCTGGGGTGCTGAGCAGCACCAACTTAGCATTTACCTAGATTGTTTATAGGCTACTAAGTGCCAAGCAACACCTATACAGCATATATCTAGTTCCTTTATAGGCTGGGATGCTGAGAAGCATCAACTCAGCATTTACCTAATTGTTTATAGACTACTAAGTGCCAAGGAACACTTATACAGCATATATCTAGATCCTATATAGGCTGGGGTGCTGAGCAGTTATAACTCAGCATTTACCTAGTTTTGTTTATAGGCTACTACGTACCGAGCAACACCTATACAGCATATATCTAGTTCCTTTACAGGCTGGGGTGCTGATCAGCACCTACTTAGCATTTACCTAGATTGTTTATAGGCTACTAAGTGCCAAGGAACACTTATACAGCATATATCTAGATCCTATATAGGCTGGGATGCTGAGAAGCATCAACTCAGCATTTACCTAGATTGTTTATAGACTACTAAGTGCCAAGGAACACTTATACAGCATATATCTAGATCCTATATAGGCTGGGGTGCTGAGCAGTTATAACTCAGCATTTACCTAGTTTTGTTTATAGGCTACTACGTACCGAGCAACCCCTATACAGCATATATCTAGATCCTTTATAGGCTAGGGTGCTGAGCAGCACCAACTCGGCATTTACCTAGATTGTTTATAGGCTACTACGTGCTGAGCAACACCTATACATCATATATCTAGATCCTTTATAGGCTGGGGTGCTGAGCAGTACCAACTCAGTATTTACCTAGAATGTTAATGATCTAGTGCGTGGCGAGCTGCATCTATGCAGCATATATCTAGATCCTTTATACGCTGGGGTGCTGAGCAGTTCCAACTCAGCATTTATCCAGACAATTAAATAAGGAATAGTAGAGAGTTTTGAAAGTTGCATGAAAAACGGAATTCAGTTAAATGTACTTCAATATTAGATTTCACACACAGGAGGATGATTTCGAATAAAATTTCATGTAATTGTAAAAGTAATTAAAATAGCAGACGACGTGGTGTTGAATGAAAACAACTTTTGATTGGTCCACATCACAGGCCAGTTCTAGACTGTATACAATACTGTTTGCAGTACTTTACCATTAATTGGAGAATTTTATAATTAACAATGGCTGTAGCTAACGTAAATATGAGAGCTCAGTCGGACAATCTACTTAAATTTGATACCTCAATGGTTTAGGAACATGTAAAATGAAATGTGTGCTTTAACATTCCCAAAGTTATAGATATCAAGTCTAAAAGGTAATTTTCAAAATAGTCTTGTTCTGCTTAAGTGTAAATGGTTTACAATACATTTAAAAACTTTTGTAAATATTAATGTGAACATTTTTATGTCAGAAAAGTAAAAATTAACATACTAAACCTTGTTATAGCAGCATGGTAGTGGTGAAGTCTGGTTAGGCCTATGTTGATATGTAGCACACAGTCCTAAAATGTGTAGTGTGCCCGGAATAAATATATTACTTGTAGTGATTCAAAATTGTTTTACAAGCTCTACATTTTTGTCAGTCTTGATAAATAGTGTATAAGCTTCTCACCTAAGCCTAATTGCTTTCTTAGGCCTGAGCCGTTAAGTGGCCCAAAATACTATCTTTCGGGCTGAAGGCCTTAATAAACCAACACTCAGAAGGCTTAACCCACGGATAAGCTCGCACAAACAGGGCAAGACTCAGCAAAACTCCTACCTATTCTTATAGATGTAGGCTGCAAGGGTAAGGTTTGTCAACAGCATTCTTGAACAAAGAAAACTCTGGCAAAATCACTAATCACCAGAATATTCAGGTACTTTTCAAATTTACAAGACTTTACAATGCAAAGCATACATCCAATTGGGCTTCGTGCAAAATGCGCACAGTTCAAATTTACACTCTCTTAAATCGTCGAATGCCCACCACAGAAACAGTAAAGGGCCTGATGCTTATTATAATTACAATCATACGCATTGAGTTTTCCACCACGAAACCTTAACTACACTCATAACATTCATACGCATTTAGTCTCCAGCAGTTTTCGGGAAATCAGATTGTTAGAAGACAATCTCCTTGTCCGAGGGCGACATTAAATTTTTACCAGCTCATCGGCCTGTGCAAATCCAGGCACCTTAGTATTTTGCCGTTACTCGGCTCTCCCCGTCTCGCTAACGGCACCGCTTGACATAAAGGGAAGCTAAATGTTTGGCATTTGCCGAAGTTCGGTGGACCTTCAAGGCTGGCACAGAAACAATCGAGGGAGACTCACCCATATATCGATGTTACGCAGTCACTTAAGCGGACTCACCACACAAGCTGCAATGTCCCTTGGTATTGCTCTTGCCCACATTGCCTAGCGATGCAGAGAGCCCTCAGGAAGTTCTGGTTACCATCCGGCAGCACTCGTTAATCCACTGTTTCCATAATGAGGAGGGCTTCCCCTCCTAGACCCTTTCTCGTCCACGCCCGACACAAGAGTGAGTTCTCTTGCTCGAGCGGCCGCCAGCTCAACTTGCCAACGCGCGCGCCCCTACCGCCAGTCGACGGAACCAGACCACCCCCTCTCCTCCCGGGCCTATCTCTCCATGGCCATTGGAGTGGGAGGTCCGAAGAGGAAAGGGAATGTGCCGGCACCGTCATCTGGTGCTTCCACTATTAATCACCCTAACCGAGATATTCGAGACCTCGGGAAAACAAAGAAGAAACCCTCTAGAGACCCCATAACCCAACCTGGACTCAGGAATCATCGTTATATCTCCTAAATGAAGCCCTGTAATTAGGGTGATTGCTCAACCTCCCACCCTATCAACTCCTATCGACGGGCAAACAAAATCCACACATACAGCAGCTCCACACAGCACTTTACACAATGCACTAGATCATAATACAAAACCCTTCATAAAACGAAAACAAAGCATTTTGAATATTGATACATTGTCACTTCACAATTCAAGCTCACATAGTGAGTCATACCATTATGCACAAAACCCTCTTAAATAAAAAATATACAAATTCACATTAAAGCTATCTGCTGGTTCCACCGACACCTATAAAATAAAATAGTGATAGTTCACAGGAACCTATTTCCCAGAAATACACATTCCCTTACAAATCACGCTCTAAAAATCAGTTATATTAAACATTAAAAACCATGCGGGTTCATCAAATCATCACAAACACATTAAACCCTATTTAAATATCTCTATATATAATAGCACCGTGGTGATCAATATTCCTTTGGTGTGCTCCATAACATTAACTTGTCAGTACATTAAACATATAAAACACTTACACACATTTCACTGGCCAGTGACATGCTCAAAACAAACAACACAATGACTCATGGTCGGGCGTGAAAGGGCTTCAGATGCACCACATGTGCTTTCCTTAACATAAAAGGATTGCCCTCTTTACACATCGACCAGGTGTTTTCTTCTAGGCATCTCTGCAAGACAAAAGGACCTTCATACCGAGGGGACAGTTTAGCTGAAACTTTAAAAGCTAGGTCTGAGAGACGAAAGCTTCTACACAAAACTTTGTCACCTACCCTGAAGGGATTCGCACTTCGCCCCACATTATATCTCCTAGCCGCCAAAGTTCGAGACTCTTCCAACCGATCCTTCACCCTGGTAAGCAAAACCTTGCGCTGCGCTTCCGAGTGCCTAGAATCTAAGGGGGGAACACCCCAGATATTCAATAGGGGTTGCGATACGCGCCTACTCAGAAAAATCTGTGCGGGATTCTCCCCGGTGCTCTCATGCAGCGCATCGTTAAATCCTAAATTGATCCAGAGAACCTGGACATCCCATTCATTGTGTACTGGGTCTCTAAATATCCCCAAGGCAGCCTTCAAATTCCTGTTCACCCGTTCCACCATGTTACCCTGTGGAAAATGAGGACTGCTAAAAGAGTGCTTGATACCCCACTCCGTACACATGAGCTTAAATTCTTTCCCCGCAAAGCAGGCAGCATTATCGCTCACTAACTCCGAATAATTTCCAAATCTGATCCACTAACACGTCCCGAAGGACAGGAGCCTTCATGCTCTTAACCGGCAAAAGGAAAGTAAATTTTGAGAAGATGTCCAACACCACTATAAACGCTACATTATCCCTTTTGGAGCGAACTAATGGTCCAAAAATGTCTATGTGTACTTTAGCCCAAGGAGAGGTAGGCAGTTCTGCAGAGTATAGACCCAGTTTGGTGTTTTTTGGCGCTTTAAACTTCTGACTTTTCTCACATGTCCTCACATATTTCTTAATTTTCCCATTCATTCCAGGCCAATAAAAATCCCTCTTGATTTTGTCTTTAGTGCGCAACACTCCTAAATGCCCTCCCCCTGGTTGGTCATGGTAATACTGAAGGATCATTCCTTGAACCACCTCAGGAACCACCACCCCTTTTCCTGGCACCCGGCCCGACATAAAACAATATATCTTGTTCCACTATATATGGAACTTGGACCCCTGTACTCAGCCCTGCTCTGATAATTTTACATTCAGTATCCGACAATTGATGCTCCTTGATGGACACGAATGTTTCAGGCGAGGACAGCAAAGTACCTACCAGCTCGCTCCCTTCCTGATCTAGCTTGGCGAAGTTATCCGGTTCAAACATTCGTGAGAGGGCATCTGCCACCGGGTTAGCCTTACCACTTACGTGGTAGATCTTAAATCTAATCTGATTTAATCGCACCACCCATCCACCCAACTTTCCAACTGATGCTGATGTCCCAATATCCATGATAAGGCCTGATTATCTGTGAACAAATTAAATTCCCTCCCCTCAAGAAAACTTCGAAAACGTTCCATGCCATACAGGCAGGCCAAACACTCTTTCTCGTAAGCACTAAGCCGCCTTTCTGCATCAGAAAGAATACGGCTAGAATACGCTATGGGGTGGAACGGTTCCTTTTCTCCCATATCCTGACTTAAAACCGCGCCCAAGGCCAGTGCTGACACATCCACATCATGATTAAAGGTCTTCTGAAAATCAGGCAGACTCAACACAGGCTCCTCACTCAATAAACGCTTGAAAGCTTTGAAGGATTGCTGCTGCTCCATTCCCCACTCAAAGGGGACCCCTTTCCGTTTCAGCCTATTTAATGGCTCCGCAATATCCGACAACCCTGAGATGAAGCGCGCATAATAACCTATCATTCCCATAAATTTCTGCACACCTTTGACAGTAGTGGGCCTTGGAAACTCCGCAATGGGTTTGACTTTCTCCGCGTTCACTCGCAACTTGCCACCTCCGACAATGTTTCCCAAGAAACTCACAGCTTCTTTCCTCATCTCCACCTTCTTGGGGTTAATGGTCAGGCCTGATGCTCTCAATGCCTCTGACACCGTTCTAACATGCTGCAAGTGAGTCTCCCAACTCTCGCTATAAATAATATCATCATCTATGTAATGAAAGACATATTTAAATTTAAAGTCTCATAATACCTGATCAAGAACCCTACTCAATGCCTGGCTACCAAAATTACTACCCATAGGGATCCTCGTGAACTCTTATTGTACTCACGGGGTACTAAAAGCGGTGTATTTCCTGCAATCTTCGTGAAGTTGAATCTGATAAAAACTGCTATTAAGATCTAATGTCGTAAAGAATTTTGCCCGACCCAAATGCTGCAGAGCTCCTTCCACTGTCGGTAATGGAAACGGGTCAACTGGTACTCTCCTATTTAAATTTGCATGGTTTACTACCAACCTAAAGTCCTGCCCACCCGGCTTGCTAACTAAGAATCCAGGTGAAGAGTATTCTGAAGTAGAGGGCACTACTACCTCGGCCTTTAATAATTTTTCAATCTTCTGACGATAACACTCAAATTTAATTGGTGAACATTGGAAAGGCCGACTCCTAAAGGGAGTTTGATCAGTCAGGTGAAACTTATAAGGAACTAAGTCACATTTTCCTATTTTTTCAGTTATCACATCTCCATAGTCCTTTAGCACCCTTTGAACATCACAATTCCTACCCTCCACTTCCTCAGTGACAGCATAAATGTTGTCCCTCTTTCTAGATTCCAATTTTACCTGGACTTTTGGGCTAAAATCAAAACATAGCAAGCCCTTCCTAAAGTCTACTTTGGCTTGAACAGCCCCCAAAATATCCAACCCTAACATTGCCTGCACACACAAGCCTTTTATAATCGCAAAACTGAAGTTCCAGGTGAAGCCTGTGATCTTACAGTGCAATTGTACCGAGCCTTCACATTTCATGCTCGACCCATCGGCTGTAACTAAGTTCGGCACTGAGCCAGTGCACAACTTGCCATTAAGCGAGGCATTGTTTTCTACTAATCGTTCCCATAAGTCCCAACTAATCAAATTCTTGGCTACCCCAGAATTCACTAATGCCCACTGCTCTATGCATTCCTGATGGTGCCCCCACTGACCCAATATGACATTTCCTCTTTGGGTATCTCCGCCTTGGCGCGAAGTCATTCTTAGCGGGGCTACAAGGTCGCGCCATCCCTTCGCCCCCTCTCGTTTCCCGGACTCTGTCCCTTCATGTGTCCCACCTCATTACATCGGAAGCAACGACGATCCTGTTCTTATAGATGTAGGCTGCAAGGGTAAGGTTTGTCAACAGCATTCTTGAACAAAGAAAATTCTGGCAAAATCACTAATCACCAATATATTCAGGTACTTTCAAATTTACAAGACTTTACAATACAAAGCATACATCCAATTGGGCTTCGTGCAAAATGTGCACAGTTCAAATTTACACTCTCTTAAATCGTCGAATGCCCACCACAGAAACAGTAAAGGGCCTGATGCTTATTATAATTACAATCATACACATTGAGTTTTCCACCACGAAACCTTAACTACACTCATAACATTCATACGCATTTAGTCTCCAGCAGTTTTCGGGAAATCAGAAGGTTAGAAGACAATCTCCTTGTCCGAGGGCAACATTAAATTTTCACCAGCTCATCAGCCTTCCCAAATCCAGGCACCTTAATATTTTGCAGTTACTCGGCACTCCCGGTCTTGCTAACGGCACCGCTTGACATAAAGGGAAGCTAAATGTTTGGCATTTGCCGAAGTTCGGTGGACCTTCAAGGCGATAAATGCGCAGGCACAGAAACAATCGGGGGAGACTCACCCATATCTCGATGTTACGCCGTCACTTAAACGGACTCACCACACAAGCTGCAATGTCCCTTGGTATTGCTCTTGCCCACATTGCCTAGCGATGCAGAGAGCCCACAGGAAGTTCTGGTTACCATCCGGCAGCACTCGTTAATCCACCATTTCCACAATGAGGAGGGCTTCCCCTCCTACTCTCTTTCTCGTCCACGCCCGACACAAGAGTGAGTTCTCTTGCTCGAGCGGCCGCCAGCTCAACTTGCCAACGCGCGCGCCCCTACCGCCAGTCGACGGAACCAGACCACCCCCTCCCCTCTCGGGCCTACCCCTCCATAGCCAGTGGAGTAGGAGGTCCAAAGAGGAAAGGGAATGCGCCGGCACCGTCATCTGGGGCTTCCACTATTAATTACCCTAGCCGAGATCCTCGAGACCTCGGGAAAACCAAGAAGAAACCCTCTAGAGACCCCATAACCCAACCTGGACTCAGGAATCATCGTAACATCTCCTAAAAGAAAGCCCTGTAATTAAGGGTGATCGCTCAGGCCTATATACGATTTATCCTAAAACCACTGATTTCCACCATAACCTGCACATGAATGGCCCGATATATTTTATCACCTTAAGGTATTTGTATCTTGTTTACTTCAAACATTTATTTTCTTGGTTAATTTTGTTAGTAAGCCCTTATTACATAATTTTTCTTACAATGTAACCTAACACAAAATAAATGGACATTATATACTATAGGAGCTAGAATAATTTTTTAAATACTGTGTGTTTATTATTAGTAGGTTAGGAACCGAATGTGTATAGTTGGGGTCAAGTAAAACTTCAAGTTAGACTTCATTAACTTTTTTAGCATAATATATGGGTACAAATAAAAGCACAGTATTTGTTTTGCAATAAATACTGTCAAAACCAATAGTACCAATTTAAGCTAGACTTAAAACAACCATGCATTTTACCTAGGCTGCAGCATAACTTGCTTCAAATTCAATTTGTGTCTATAAAATTTAGGCAAACTCATATTTCTGTCAGTATTTCTTTTGTAAAGTCTACTGTGTTAACAGCTTAACAGTATTTGGTTCACGGTAGCTATAGTGATTTATTTGTACGTCATAAATTTTGACATGTAACAAATAGTTCTGTGGAATGCGTAGTGTGGATAATGGTGTCTTTTCTTATCACAAGGTCAACCAGTCATACGTACGTTAAAATAATCTTCACAGCAATATGAAGTGCATGTTACGGAAACATTGATGTCTCAGCGCATTGCTTTAAACCATCTTTATCGCATATTTTTTTTTTTTTTTTTTTTTTGGTACTGAAAAAAATAGTTTGCCGGCAGAATTCAAAGTCGTTTTTGTGCAACGAGGTACAAAACACTATTTAGTATTCAACATTTTGACAAAATGTTCAACTCTCCAGCACTAATAACCTAAGCGTCATCCCACATTGACTGAGGTTGATGGCTTGTGATGTCAGACGACGGCCATGTTGTGACGTAGTGTTTTGCAAGAGTTTGAAAAGTGAATTTTGCAATTAACTATAGTTTATGTGAAATTGATCGCAAAATTAAAAACAAAAACTTCACAACAGCTTATTTTTTTATGTTGCTTCTATTTAATTAATTAGTGAAAGTGACTTGAGGGACCCACTATCCTAGTTCCAGATATGACCATGCAAAATAACCCAAGCAATTTGATGTCAGTTGGAACTTGAGATGATATCAGTGGTGTAGCATGCTATTTTGTTATGGGACCGCCCATGTCTCATTTACACACAAACACAAATAATTAAACAGGGTTGGGGGGTTTCTCCTCCGGAAGATGCAAAATCTTTGGATGTTTTGGATTGCTAAAGACTAAGGATATTCATATTGGCAAAACTTGACAAAGATTTTGGCCAGTCATGCGAAGTCTCCTAATCACATCAAAAGTTGTCAATCTTGGTGTGAACTCGCCTTGTGTTTACGGTAAAAAAAAAACAATTGACAAAGAAAATAAAATAATTATCCGAGGTGAAACAGAATATTGGAACCAAGTACTTAGACGGCTATTCTGTGTTTTCCCATTTTTAGGGACCCAAAGACTAGCCTTTCGAGGAACAAAGGTGACTCTTTTCAATCATAAAAATGGCAATTTTTTGTAACTTGTTGAATACATTGTGTTTGTACCTTTGATTACCACAGTTGACCATGTCGCAGTTTCCCTTGTATCTCATGTACTTAGTTTGCACTTTATTGTCTTCCAAATATGTGTAGAGTTCAGTGAAATATTTCAGCATGCACCGTATTTACCCTCGTACTGCCCACACTACATTTTTTCTCAAAAATTAAATTTAATGTAGAGGTGTAGGTCATACATGGATGTAAATTTTTTTAAAGTGAGAAGAGTTTAGACAAGTAAAGTTAATCATATGTAACAGGCTGCATGTAGGCTTTACTTTACTGGAAACATGTACGAGTACAATACCCTTTAATAACAGATTGAAAATTGTTCACAGTAAATACACCACACTGGCTGGTGAACCATAGCAACGGCTATGCATGTGTACATTTGTGGCAGCTGCTGTGTCGGCCAGCTGGAAAGTGCCGAGCTGCGCCGAGACAGCATGCACCTACATATATTATATCCTTTCATCTGGTAGTTGACCGAGCATCTAAGCACTCCATGTTGTGTGTATTGACACTGAGAACCAATACAAAGGTAGTGTTTCATTGCTCTGCTAGAATGAGCTACAGTACAGTGCATTGTGTAAGTACCGACAACTGTCAGTAGAGTGCCGTGAATGCTGTGGCTGCGGGGTATT
The DNA here is from genome assembly GCA_003012365.1 of Medauroidea extradentata. Lineage (NCBI taxonomy): Eukaryota > Metazoa > Arthropoda > Insecta > Phasmatodea > Phasmatidae > Medauroidea > Medauroidea extradentata. The sequence continues at coordinate 14,250 of PNEQ01088492.1, read as the reverse complement.
CACATGCTGGCAGGGCCGGCCCTAGACATTTTACAAGTGTAAGTAAACATTATTTTGTCGCCCCCTTTTTTTCCCCTCGCTAAATTGAAAAGAAGGGATCGAAAACATAAATTGATTTTTTGGGGTATTTTGGCTTACATTACAGTGTTATGGTTATTAGTCAATTTATTTATACATACACTACTTTTTAAAATTAATGTTACTTGATGAAATATTTTACAAACTTGCATTAATATAGGTCTACATAAATCTAAATACAAGCTTATCTATATTTAAAATAACAGAATGTAAATTAATACAATCAAAATCAGGTAACAAGACAATATGACAGTCGAAAAACTTAAAGGATTAAATGATTAAAAATAGATTTTTCTGGCTTTCATTTTTGCGAATTCCTTGAGTATGAAATCAGTGTCCAATTCGTTAAGCAAGTAATTTTCAATGGCCATTGGTGCTAGCCCACCCAAACGCTCTTGAGACAAAGTTGATCACGAGTAAATTTTTATCAGTTTCAACTGGAAAAACTTCTTTCCCCACTGGCCACTGAAACTGGGAGCGTCAGGTGGATTCTCAAGGCAACAAAAACCTTTGGGAAAGTGTCCATATAACCAATTTTGGTTATGAACGACAAGACTTTAACTGGAAAGCTTTCATAAATCACAATTTGTGCATAAATTTGCAGCTCGTCAAAAAAGTTTTACTCTGTTTATATCACATCATTTTCCATCGCTTAGAACACTTTGAAGATATGTACAAGCAGCTTTCAATTCCTTTCTATCCCATGTCTGTAGATTTCCAATATCATAAAGAAATTTTAAACTATTACTGTGATTTTCCACGGGTTCAAACCTCTCTTTAAGCAAGGATATTGCTGTGTCAGAAATTAACTTTGAATGATGTCATCCCAGCCTGAACAGGTTCGTCTTCATTCTCGTAGGAGAACTGCTTTTTCGTTTTCCTTGGATGGACTTGAATTTCTTTTTCAAAGTCAGCAGCAACACCAAGTTTTTTCTGCTAGTTCTTTTGCATTTGTGATGATATTATTGAAGCCTTCATCAGATCTCATTTGTTCTAGAAATCTCTGTACATTTTTGACGAGATCCATTGAGCTTTGCAGATAAGCTGTGACCTTTTGCAAGACCTTACAATGTTTATTTTTACTAGGATTTCATGCCAAGTTACTAAACAACACAGAAACTTGAAACTCTGCAATTTTTTTGCAATTTCTAAAGCAGTGTTTCTCCCAAATGCATCAAGTTTCTGGTCTTCAGAGGCTTCATACACTGCATTGTATATTTCTTCAATATGGTATCTTAGAGACAACAATGCTTCAATTCTACTCTCCCACCGAGTACTGCAGAGAGGTTTTACTGTAAGAGTTGATGTGTGTTTCAACAAAATACTCCATCTGTGAGGCCCTCACCTGTAGAAACCCTGATAGGCATGAAATGTAAAAAATGTTCCCTAATTGTAATTTCCCCATTTTTTACAACTTTATCAAACCTTACCACTACTGTCTTTTGTTCTTGGTGATTTACATCAGGGGTACAGTCCAGTATTATGGAATAATAAGTTTATCTAATGAATACAATCTTGTATCTTAGTAGGCAAGATACCAATAAACTCATTTTGTTTAAATAGGGAACATGTGTCTGTTCAGAAGTAACTCTTCTCACATGTTCAGCCATGACAACATCAAATTTGGCAATGTATTCAACAAGTTTCAAAAAATTGCCATTTTTATGATTGAAAAGAGTCTCCTTTGTTCCTCGAAAGGCTAGTCCTTGGGTCCCTAAAAATTGGACAACACAGAATAAGCGTTTAAAGACTTGGTCCCAACAATGTTCTGTTTCACCTCGGATAATTATTTCATTTTCTGTGTCAATTTTTTTTTCTGTAAACACAAGGCGAGTTCACACCAAGATTGACAACTTTTGATGTGATTAGGAGACTTCTAATGAATGGCCAAAATCTTTGTCAAGTTTTGCCAATACTAATATCCTTAGTCTCCAGTAATCCAAAGCATCCAAAGATTTTGCATGCAAAACAAAACACTGCATTTTTAAGTACTAAGTTTAGCAATGAAACCCTGAGGACCTGTTCCCCATCGCAAAGTTTTCTTGTGTAATGACATGAAGAAAACTTCCTACCTTTAGCATCTATTGGAAAGTCTATGTCATTGACTTGCAAAGGTCCTCGCTCAACAAGCAGTTTTCGTACTTCCTCTATGATTTTGAATGGCCACTCCCCGCATTCAGTTGACAGTAGCGTCGATGACTTCCTTGTCACTTCCTGCAAAAATATTTAGGTACAGGTTATTTCTTGACATTAGATGTTGTCAAATATTAATATGTTACATCTTAGATAAAATGTCTTCTTGGTGTAACATTTTGATTTTTGAATGATAAAAATTATGCTAGATAAATATTATTTAAGGGGGTTCTCTTTACCATTAAGGAATTTTAAACAAATTTCCAACTTAAAATTTACTAAACTTTTTTGAGATAAATCTTCACCAGTTATTAAACAGGAAAGTATATTTACAGAATTAAAATTTATCAACTTTTGTAGTAAATTAAGAAAGAAAATATACAGCTGAAAATGTTAGTATATTTTGATTCTGAATTGATTCTATATTCTTTGAATATTAAGAATAATATGCGTTATTGTTTACAATTGTTGTGATTTTGATTTTTCTATATTGGTTTCGAGTAACCTAAAATTTTATAGTTAATGCATTTAGCTCTACTTCATGTACCTTGCCACCTTAAGCTAACTGGCGATAACTTGAAAATTGCCAATAAGAGCAATATCTGCCCTTTAAATGACTTCAATTTTGACCCATCATTACATTGCTGTGATGGTGATAGTGAGAGTTTTTGGTCAGCGCTTAATAGCGAGGTCTTCAGCACTGTTGAGGGGTGACATTGAGCATGGAGCAGCGCCGGACTGAAATGGCGGGGGAAACGGGAGATCCCCGAGAAAACACGCCGACCAACGGCATCTTCCGGCACAATTCCCACATGCGAAAATCCGGCCGGGAATCGAACCCAGATCGCTTTGGTGGGAGCCGAGTGGTCTGGTCACTCGGACACCGCCTTCCCCCCTCTCCCTGCATTGTTGTGACAAATTATGAAACACTTACTGATCAAACTAAACCAATCACAAATTGAAATTGACACCCATGCTTTGGATGTCAAATCGAAAACATTCCACACCATAAACCAGAGAGCAACCTACTGTGCTGCAGAGGTATAAACCATTAATTAGTTAACCTTGCTCTGTATCGTATCGATTTACAGGAATAAAAATAAAATCAACTTACCATTTCAACGATCGGTTGACTTGTTGAAGGTTCTGGTCTTATAACAGCTTCTGACATTGACAACTCTTTAACATCGGTCTGATTTTCAGTTGTGTCCACTTTTGCTAAGGAAGAGGAAGTTGAAGGCAAAAAATGACTCCGTAAAGCTTTTGATTGCTTTTCATCTTCTTTCACGTGCTGTAGTTTCCTTTTGATCCAGATAGTTTTTTACTACTCGACATAATTTTGTTCACATAAATTACAATAATACCAACCGTAAATGTTTAACTGCATATCAGTTATACAGCATATTGCTTGTTTAAGAAAGTAACCTACAGGACTGGCTCCTATACTAATCCGTCGACACACTAGTTCGGGAATTGCGTTTCAATTTAGTGAGTTTAATTCCGTTTTACACATGACGCTCCCAGATGCCAGTTTGGCTCGCTGACATATGAGACATGGACAGAGGTCATTTTATCTGGTTTGTATGTTCAGGAAGGATATGGCGGAGGAAGCTGTATCATCTGCTTTGTATCAAGTTGCATGAAGCTGGTCTTCTTTTATTTCTTAAAGTAACGATTGAGAATGTATTATTATAATATTACTAAATCAAATCCTTTACTTGCAGTAATAATTTACTCTCACATATGTTTTCTTTACTGAAACAATTTTTGCGGCTTATGGATCTATGAAGGTCAAGGCCGTGCGGCTGCGGCGCCCCTCTTTGTCCGGCGCCCTACGCGACCGTGTACTTCGCTTACACCTAGGACCAGCCCTGCTAGCTGGGCAGCACTGTGTGCCTGCATTCGTCTAACCCATAGCTATTTTTAACCAGGGCTTCTTTTCATTTTTAATATGTGTCTGCGTATTTAATTCAAATATCATTCAATTGTATTTAATTAAATGTTTTTTAAGAGTATGTTGAAAAAAAGTGTTGCAAGACTTAGAGGGGGGCAGCTGGTGCTAGAGTAAATATGGTGGGTGTACATGCCTTGTGTCGATGTGTGTCACAGCATGATTCTGATAGGGTTACGAGGCTATGAGTCGAACTGGAGATGTCAAAGTATTGTCTGTTGTGTGCAGATACTGGCAGAATCTGAGGAGGCGCAGATCTGCATCTTACGTAACATGTTCGAGTTGTGGTGTAACCATCAGCAGATGATGTGTGTGCTCATAGACAAAATGCTCAAGACGCAAATCATAGAGTGCTCTGCTGTCGCCAACTGGATATTCTCCAAAGAGATGGTGGGAGAGTTTACCAAGTAAGTTTAATTTCACTTAATTCTCTAAATGTCTTCCCTTGCTTACTCTCTTTGCATAGTTTTATTGCTCATGCAGTAAATAATTTTACAATGAAGGAATAAATTGTTCTCAGAAGTGAATATCAGTAAGTTTAGCATAAATAGTGATTTTCAGAAATTGTGCACAATTATGTGTATATGTACGTTTGTTTCCTCCTCTCCAAAATTTAAACAATTTAATTCAAAAACACACCAGATTTTTCTTTATTAAATAAAGAAGCTGCAGCAACTGAAGTTATGTTTTGTGAATTGTAAGAAGAAGTAAAAATGTTTTACAAGTGTGGTCATAGACCTGAGAGCCTTCATCAGCATGAAACCACATGACAATTGGTAGACATGAGAGGAAGTATCCTGACAAGTGTAGAGATTCCTGAACTTGTCTTTGACTTGAGGTGTTGGTCATATCATCTGTCTGTCTACAATTGTTGTTTTACAAGAGTGGTCATAGACCTGAGTGCCTTCATCCGCATGGAACCACATTGTAATTGGTAGACATGAGAGGAAATATCCTGACAAATGTTGACATTCCTGAACTTGTCTTTGACTTGAGGTGTTGGTCATATCGTCTGTCTGTCTACAATTGTTGTTTTACAAGTGTGGTCATAGATCTGAGTGCCTTCTTCTGCATGGAACCACATTGTAATTGGTAGACATGAGAGGAAATATCCTGACAAATGTTGACATTCCTGAACTTGTCTTTGACTTGAGGTGTTGGTCATATCGTCTGTCTGTCTACAATTGTTGTTTTACAAGTGTGGTCA
>PNEQ01088491.1:12293-25497 GCA_003012365.1 Medauroidea extradentata | reverse complement strand
TTATATTTACTGGTTTTCAAGTTTTGTATGAAGTAAAAATATGCAAATTTTGACTTTGAAGTGACATTACGGGAAAACTAGATGAGCTAATTTTTTTCCGTTAGATATTAATGTTCTCTGAAGTAATGTCTACAAAACTAACACTATTTTATACAAATATAAAATTATGAATTTTTCCCCACTTGAACGCCCTTAAGCACCGTATGTATATTGGCTGTTTAACTTCTCCCTGATTCAAAAATTGGCAAGATTTATTTGAAAATATCTTAACTGAGACATAGCTAATTACCTTACCTTTAACAACGCACATTACACACGAAGTATTTAAGTGTAATTATTAAACACTTGAAATAATGTAACGTTTAAGAAAATTACGTTTCGCCCTTTATACTTTGTAACTCCTAGTATCAATTAAGTCTAATAATACGCATGTAATCGTAAAATGTTTCTGTTTAGTGACATTGCGGGTAATTCGTACACCAATAATAAATTATACGAAAAAAAAAAAAAAGAAGACAGTCTCTTAAGACTCTTGTTGCTTTTCGACCAATTTATATCTTTCTAGTTATTCTTAACAGTGGCGTAGCCAGTATTTGTGTACATAAAGGGGGCTGGTTTTAACGTGAGAATAGTACCGACCTCCCCTTTAAGCGGGGGGTCTGGTGGGTCCTCCTCGGGAAAATTTTTATTTCAAGGTGCAAACCACTGCTATTTTTACCGTTTTCATAACGAAACACTAAATATTTTTTTGGTAAAAATGTATTTTATGTTTTGTTAATTTTCTTTACAACTAATCACGAAGAGCAGAAGGGAGAGGGTGGGGTTATTACCCCAATCTCTTCCCCCTTCCTTGGCAACGACCCTGATTGTTAATGTTCATTAACAGAATCACCCGAATAGTTATTAACACTGCATATATATACATAGTAACACACTCAACCCTTTCTGATTAAGGGCGCAGCCTATATCGAAGCTAAAGTCCGAGCAAGGGACCCTGGTTTTTCTTGTTTTGTTTCAGTGCCTTACGTGCACATCTGCAGTTTTGCTTCATGGTTATTGGCAGCGTGTCTATGTGAAGAGCCGTATATCATTTGTCTGAGCCAATTACAATAAAGTCTCTGCAACACCTCACGGCTGTGATTTGCCGGTAGAATCCTATGGCTCGTGATAGTTAAAATATCCAATCACTGACCACGAATCAGAACTGCAGATGTGCACGTAAGGCACTGAAACAAAGTGGGGTAAAATTATTTTCGCGAAAAACCACGGTCCCTATAAGGGATATAAGAGTTAAAATAAAATTCGAGGGGGGGGGGGCAAGAACTTATGAAACCTATATGTATACTAGCACTGGCCTTTTTTTTTTTTGTTCTTCTCTATCTCGGTGAGGCCTATGTTGCTGCACGATAAAAAAAAACTCGATTGCACATTTTTACGTATTTTTTGTCAGAAAACGATTTCGTTGAAATAATTTACTCACGTAGAATATAATTTAACATGTAAATACCAATGTTTGCTGGTGCCAGGGCTCCGAGGTTACAGCAAGCTCGGAATAAAATAATTGTTAGTGGTTGATGGTCGTGACTTACCCTTGACTAATTAGAATGTGTTCTGTACAAGTATAAGCTACTTAAAGATACTATTAAGATAATTCTTTCCTTGATGCTATTTATCCGTTGAAACAAATAAAAAAGGAAGCGATAGGGCTACAGCGGAGGGAGGGGGGAGACAGTAAGATAATATAGCCTTCGTCTTTGAAGGCACCAAAAAAGCGCGTGATGTTTACCTAGTTTTTTATGTATGGGTCTTTATGGCGTGACTCTACAATTTAATGTGTTATAATTACTGCGCGTACCAGTGTCACCCTTATCACCCCCTTACTTACGGACGCGAGATTGTTGGAACATTTTGTTCAGCTTAGCCCCTTTTTTCATATCTGCCGACGCTCCCCGCGCATGTGTGGTACAATAGTTACAGTTAATGTAGTTCCATAACATACGAAAACCGTGGTTCGCTTAAGGGACCCGCCTCGTTGCCAAAAAATCACACTACAGCGTGTTTGAAGAAACAGTTTTACACCGAAACTAATACACGTGTGTTCACGCCGTTTCTCTACGAAAAGAACACACACTTCAGACGACTGCCCTTAAGTACTTTCAAGACAACACACGTATTAGTAGTAATCCCCTTTTAGGGCACGTCAAAATGGGTTAAAACGGGGTTTTCAGGCTGCTATAGCGGAAAATATACCAGCCGAATACATGTGAAACCACTTAAGGGTAGTGCATTGGACTTTAGTAAAGTGATTTCGTAAATAAAACAATAGGGCCACCACTTGAAGTCCCATAGGAAATTTATTTTTTTTCTCGAAGACTGCACGCCTTAAGCATAGAGGCGACGCACCGTTGTATGGCCCATACGACGTCACCCTTGGCACCATACCTCACTCACACAAACACATGTGCCACGAGGTGGGCCCCTTAAGCGAACAGCATCTTTGCAGAGTAATCTTAACTTATCTGAACTAACCTAACTGTCGCAACTGGACGGGAAAGGAAGAAGGAACAATGGCAGCTGAGAGTAGTCACCGCCGAACGAAATGTAGCATGTTTATAAAGGATGTTAGTCCCGTAAAATTCGTTAGTTAAGGCGGCCGCCTATCCAACGTTTCAAATGCGTTGCAGTGTGTTCGTAAACAGGTTTTTTTCTAAGAAAATATTCCACGTGTGCCCATTGTGCCAACGTACGAAAAGAAAACACCCTTCAGACATGGTCGGAACCTCACTGTTAAGAGGCCACGATAATTAAAACTACTGATTCTAAGCGCCCTCCAACTTGGCTAAAAACGGCCTTTTCAAACTTCTGTACTTAAAAATGTACTAACGGGATGTATGTGAAACTCAGATTGCGACCTGCACTGAACTTAGTTACAATAAAATTACATGGTCTCCGCTTAATGTCGCATAGTAAAAACCGTTCGGCGGGATGTTTGCACGCTAGTTCAGCTCTTGGCTCGTTGAGGCGACGCGGCATTTGATGCGTGTCATAAAATGCATCGATACACTGACTTTCAGCTACTGTATTTTTTTATTTAATAAGTTAATTTCTTTTTTTTAAATTTCGGCTACACCGCAACAGTCATTTTGTGAATCTGATGAGTGATTATGCAATAAACTATTGTGCCTAATATTTTAAATTGAAAACAGACATGTTATCAGTTGTGTAAATTTGAATAGTGTTCGGCACACAGTCGCGCGCACACATACGCGCACACACAGACACACACAGGCCACGACAGAGGTGGGTGGATAAGGTTAATTTTACTACAGGTTGGGGAAAAAAAACTTGTTTTCTTATGAGAGAGTTTGGAACAAAGAAAATCAATGTCGCTAGTAACACTTCAGCATAATGAAACGAAAAAAAAAACCCCTTCAGGAAAAGTACATGCCACGGGCTACGGCTTTAAGCATATAAAAATCCATACAAAATATTTTTGAATGTAAACAAAATTTCCTAAAAGTAACAAAAATGTTAAATTTTTGAATTAAAAATAAAATTCAAAACATAGTTTGAATGGGTTTTTATATACTTAAAGCCCTAGCCCAGTACATGTACTTTCAGTGTGAATTATTTCGTTTCATTTTGATAATTAGTTTTCCAAGGGTGTATGAACTAAAAACATGCAAGTTTTGACTTTGAAATGCCATTATGGGAAAACTGGCTGAGCTAATTTATTTTGTAAGAGGAAAATGTACTCTTAAGTCATGTATACAAAACTAACACTGTTTTATGCAAATATAAAATTATGATTTTTCCCCACTCGAACACCCTTAAGACCTCGCTCTCTAGTTTAGCAGTGGTTTCGAAAATAATTCTGTAACGCAAATTAATACATATATCAAAAATTCGGTTGGCAGTTTTAACACTTATATATCAATGTTTTATATGAATTTTTCTGTTGCAATACACAAAACTAATTTTTAGATTTTTGCCCCCGAAATAGTACACATTTTGTGGTGGAAATAAGCCAAAATTAAGCAAAATAATTTTTTTCTCTCGCAAACGGTACATTATTAAAAAAACGGTCAGGTAAAATTGTGTATCGCATGACTGTACACTGTCTCAATTTTTTTCAAACCATTTGGTTTAAAAATATTTGAGTTATTTACAAGTGTTTGAAATAAACGGGAGATCATAGCTTCGCTACGGACCAGAGGCTATGTCCGGGGAGCGACAGAAGGTTGTGAAGGAAACTACGCACATGTGTGACTCACCGCCCAGGTGACGTGATTAAAAACCGTTCCTTATCTCCCGCGCGCCGCACAGATGCGCCCTGCGCTAATGGACTTGGTGTGTTCCACGCTCGGAGGAACACCGGCGCGCGACATCTGGTGTTGTCGGCTGCCGAGGGTCGTTCCGTAATTCTGTATTATTGATTATAGGCGGTTCGCGATATCGTCAGCACTTATCAAGACAATCATGTCTAAAATAATAATTAAATTACATTCTTTATTGTGACTTCGGGCAGCCATGCTCTTTTAGTTACTACTGTTTTTGCGATAATTAATTTTTTTAAGCTCAAACGAGAGAACGTTTAAAAAATATGTCTGGCAGTTTTGTTTAAAATGGTTTTTGCGGTGATAGCTCTTTTTTTTTCAAAGCAAGAAATTACATGGTTTCTACTAAAAAGTCAATTAACTATAATTTCGTTGATTGCATGATTAGCTAAAACCGTATTTACTTCCTTGAAATAATCAGCCAACATGGGGAAGAAGATTCTAAACAAAACTGCTGGACAGGTTTTTGATATCTGCTCTCGTTAAGGCGTAAAACAATATCGTTAAAGAAAGTGTAAAGTAGAGAGCATGGCCTTAACAGTTGACTCCGGTACAATCTGTAACGTAACACATGTTTTGGTCCTATTAAAATGCTGCAGGAAAATACAATTCAACGGAAAGGTAAAAAGTGAATAGGGTTTCGAAAGTGTTCACTTCATCCCGATTGTCATATAGCAGCGTCGGGTCTTCTTAAACCAAAGAGCCGCACTTTTTCTGCAGGCATCAGCATGCCTCTTGTGATAAGCCCATGTGGTCGCCACCACGATTTACTATACTTAATAGTCATCAGTGTCAACAATAACTATGCCTTGCGACCATTCGATCGCCTCGTCATTATATCAGGATCTCATCGAAATACTTCTCGTTAAGGGCGCGGTCTACCGCAATTTTCATCGCCATTTTTTTATATTTTTTATTTGAACCAGGTATTTTGTTTCCTATTTTAACACAAAATGTGACTAAATTTGGCTCTCATGAACAATTTTTATCTCTCAAAGTTTTCGCGTAATGGCTTCTTAAAGTCATATTTTGCACGTTTCCGTTTTAAGCACTACACTAAAACCAAAAGATACACCAAACTCAAAAAAATCACAGTCGATAAAGATATTGCAGGCTACAATTCCATGCTCATAAAAATAAAGAATTAAAAAAATTCAATAATTGTAACTTGTACATTGAATGTATACAAAAAATTAATAAAGACAGTACAGAAGCCACAGTGGAGTGGAGGTAAGCTGCGCGGTAACTAAGCGTGGGAGGCATAATTCGAAGCTTGGCACCTCCAAGGGTTCTTTATTTTCTAAATAATTTCACGTAAACGTCCTTTATTCAAAAGTTATTTCATAAATAAGTTCAGTGTTATTTATGAAGTACAACAAGCATTTAAATTTATTTATTTACTTTATTGAAAGTACAACTACAATGCTATTCCTTGTAATTTTACAAACATATACTATGCATTTTATTACACGGACAACGATTGTAGTTTTACAAGGAATTTCTTTGGCAACTGGGCTTCCAAGAATTTTCTTTGTAAAAGCACAAAAAAATTGTTTACAGTGTGGTATATGCGTGGTGGGTTTATATGTTTATTACTAGACTTCCTGTATAGTAAATAGTAATCTAATACGTTTTTTTTGGACTTACGGCATTGCGAACGAATATTGACAAGTTGCAGAACCCCCATCCCCCAATAAAACAACATGCAAACAATATACGCAAATTCCGGAAACGGATATAAGTTAGTCGTATACAAAAATACGACACAAATATAAAAAGGGGGGGGGGGGCAGAAATTATTTCTGAAGCGGAAAAAAGGATAAAGTGCAATAACACGACAAAGTTAGGTGTATGGAATATGACCACTAAAATTGACGGTTCCTAAAACGTCGCATATGTTGTTGTCCAAGGCATGAACGGATCCAGAGAAGTAGGGGGGGGGGGGGTTGTCCATGGCCCTTCCCAAAACTGCTCCAAAAATATGAAGCGAAATAAGAGCAAAATCGAATAGGCCTATTGAAAAAATTCCCTTGTACTTTACCTAGAGCTGTATAAAAAAAAAAACATTAACAACACAATTACTTGTTGCGAAAGTATGGAAGCAGATGCTCAAAAATGTACCTCATTTAATTTGATATCAGCACATATGATTTAATTTTCGAAGCACAATTAATTATTTTAGATAATAAAATTTCTTAAAGGGTATATTCAATTTTATTTTAATTTGGAAACTCCTTTAATAACACGATTTGACACCCTGAAATCCCAATTTTTCGAGGGAGGACCCTCGGACCCCACTTTTATTTGGCATGGGGTAAGGCTATAGCTATGTTCTAAGGCATAGCCCCCTACAGGATTCAAACCTGGGTCCGCTCCTGGTAGAAGCATGCTACTTTTCGTCTGTTATATCTTGTGTTGATCGTGTTCACTTTCATTCGTGTATATTGACATTCATGTGGCCATTTTATACACCCTATTTTGTTTTGTTGTTTTTTTGCGTGTTTTTATCTGGATAAAGCTTTTTAATTTTAGCTATTGTTTACATGTTTAAGTTCCTTGACAACAGCTAAACAGCTACTATTAGTTTTTTTTGCTGTTTTGTTTAGTAGGGGTTGTTTTCTGCAAATCGGCAACATTCTCCCGCAATGTCGTTATGCTCGCAAAAACGGTCCAGTTTGTCGTAGCACACTGCTTTAATAACTTTACCTCATGGCAATTCACATAACGGTAAGCACGACTCTAATCCTTTGGACGTACAATAAATGTTAGCCAAACTCAACAAACATATATTTTAGCTTTTCTTCGATGTATTTAACATCGCTGTCACAAAATTAGGATTATCTGCATTTATTACCGAAGGTTACATGATGAAAAAAAATTTACTTGAACACACTGTATCCGAATCAATGGTCACGGTCAGTGACATATTATTCGCTGAAATTCCAATAAACAATCTGTTTCTGGCTGACGAACCTGTGGAATTTTCTGGAAAAATCAGAAATCGAGCAGATAAAATTCACTGAGAATAAGTGGAAGTCGCTTTTAAATCTGTAGTATTAAGCCACTGAAACAATGAGACGTTTTCACTAACTTCAGTTACTCAATTTTTACCGAAATGACTGGAATTCCGCCAAGTGGTTCATTTCTCACTGATTCAAGTTAACAGTGCAGGAATATATGAACAATTTTTAATATTTGCTGACGTGTATGTATATTATATGTATATAAAAAGTTCGGGAGTTAAGATAAACGATTTATATAACAATATACAACTAGCATGCATGAACGAAAAATTGCAGTGAAATTACGTGGCAATAACTATTTCAATCAAATGCCACATGTCAAGAATATTTCTCATGTTACGACAAATCAAAATTTGACGTACATTTTGTTTTTATGCATCAGTTCTGTCAAGAATTTCAGACATTTTTTTTACGAATGTGGGCGCATAAGCCAAAGGTATTTCGGAGGAAGATGCAAGCAGAACGATGTTGGCAGCAATACAGTTTTTTTTTTTTTACGTTTAGTTTATTACTATCAAACATTAAAAAAAAAATGTATAGCTCAATGACTTGAACAAAGCCCCAATGAAATTAGTCCCCTGCCGTAATATTATTTTCACATTAGTTCAAACATTATGGCTTTAAAATTTCGTAAGTGTTTAATCTTCCCCCGCGTTTCGTTATATATTTGATGACAGAAAATTCCCACGTACCAGCTAGAAATAGGTGATTCGAGATAAAGTGAGCACTTTTAGTTATTATTTTCTTTTCTTATAATTTAAAGTGTCCTGCGACTTTAGAATAAAGAAATCAACCTAGTTAATAATCAGAGTGTATAGATTATATCATACCTAAAAGCTAACGCCATAAGTTCACAATAAATAATAGTTTTTAATTATTCTAGACAAAATGGTCTTGGAAAGTGCTGACTTGATCACGAACCGCCTATATCAATGATCCTGTTAGTACTAGTAAGAGAAACGTGAAAAGTGACCAGTAAAAGAGTTAATCCAACGTTGCCAAATCACTCACCCGTAAGATGCGAGATTCCATCTGCTAGTGGGCGACACTGTTGAACGGGACATCACCCCTTCATGATGCGCCGGTTTCTGGAACAAAAAGAGAAAACGATTTAAAAGGTGTGTTCGAGTCACAAGATTTTTGTGAGGAGAGGAGTTACATAAACCTGATAATTTTTGTTTTTCGACCTCTCCGACTCAGGGTTTTACTACAGAAACTTAGAACACACTCAAAGAAATACAGCTTAACGTGCACAATTGAAGGGCATGGACAGAGACAATAGTAACCCACACTGTGCCACAACAGAGTAATTCACATTTAACTATAAGGTTCAATTTGCGAAAGAAATTTAATTAAAATCATTATTGTTTATATACAGGGTGTTAAACTGTACTATTGTGGACATAGGCCATTGCGATATATGCCGTCCCAGAAATCTTAGAATGAGACTAAGAAAAACAAACAACAAAAACGAAAAAAAAAAAAAAGACAGAAAACAAACCTAGTTGGATGTAGTCAACACATACATAAACCAAAACAACACAATGTGAAAGATCTCATAAGGAATTAGTCAACAACAAATAGAGGAAAAATGTAAACAACCGAAAATAAATGTCGAAATACAAAATAATCTGTAGAACTCAGGTCATCACAACACAGACGATACTGGGACGAATATAATAATGGGCACAAGATAGGATAACAACCAGGGGCGTCATTTGGGGCTACAGGGGGGGGGGGGCAAATGCCCCCCCTGGATTTGGGATTTTTGTGTATAAATATATTTTTTGTATTTTTTAATGTAAATAATGCTAGCTTAAGGACATAAAACTGAAGTTTTATTATTAAAGTATCTAATTTATACATGCTTAATTAATAAAAAAGAAGTAACAAGGTCACTGTCGTCAGAAAACAAAATATTGCCCCCCCCCCTGGAAAAACCTGAAATGACGCCCCTGATAACAACGACGACGTCACAGACAACAGACTAGACTACACAACGATGTCTGGGACGACATATATAGCAATGGCGTATGTCCATAGACGAAGCTAAGGGGTGGTCCAGGTATGCACAGGACCACCCATTAGGTCTGACAGGTGTCAACACAAATCTTATTACCAACTCCTTTAAAAGTGGTAGAGAATTCCTCAAACCTTCTTTTCACAAGCACGTGGACAATGGGAACACTAAAGTATCTACAGCTAACCACAGCAAACATGATACACAGACGCACGCTCAGAGAAAGCAAGAAATGGAAATATGCAAAGCATAAAACTGTACACTGTTTTATTCAGTTCATGGAATTTGCGTATGTGCACTACAGCAACAACCTAGTTGGCTACCTATATGTTTTATAATTTTTAGGAAATTTGTTACTCAAAAAATTTATCTTCAAGAAATATTAATATTTCTACCAGTGTTATATTCAATGTCCAGATACCAAAAAATTCTTAAATATTGCCATTTTCACCTTGAAATTCAAAATTTTTCCGGGAGAGGACCCCCGGACCCCCTGCCATATTAGGGAGTGAAGGTTAAGACCACCCATTAGCTAATCTCTAGTTACGCCTATGCGTATCTTCACAATAGTACGGTTTGTCATTCTGTCCCATTGCAAGAAACATTCAAAGACATTTTACAGGATGTCCTTGAATAACGTTTAAAGCTCTGCTTGTCACGTTGCAGGGGATGCGAAGACTGGTAAAATTAGACAGTATAGTTATGGTCGAAGATGCAGGGAAGTGCCCGTAAATTGACCCACAAACTGTGGTCTTCGAGGGTCGCGATCTGCGCAGAAATAGCAAAAGATCGCAGTAGCAAGTCAAATAATGTGTAAAGTGAGCCGTGCTAACATTGCGGCGAGCAGCTGATGTGTAACGTTCGCATCCTTCCGAGATTATATCCGGTCCGGGTCTCACATTTTGGACTCGCATGCGGTGATACCGAAGATACACGGGATATCACAGGGAACTGCAGTTTCCTCTCTCCTTTCATTTCCGGCCAGCTCCTTAATCACCCAAGTCACCCTTATTCGCAGTGGTTGCTATTTTAATGCTATTTTAACGGAATTTGGGATACTTAAAACAACAAGGGTGCGGTCTACCACCATTTTTATAACCACGTTTTTATTTTTATATTTGTACCGGTTATATTTTCTGGTTTTAGACACAAAATGTGACCAAAATTTCCTCTTATAATTTTTTTTTTATTTCGCATAGTTTTTGTGTAATTGCTCGTTAAGCCAAAATTTGCATATTTCCGTTTTAAGGACGACATTAAAACCAACTCACAAATCTGAAACAATTCACAGTGAATAACGATGTTGTAGGCTACAAATTTCTGCTATGTGTAACCACAAAATAAAATATTTTTGTATTTAAAAAAAATTATTGAATTCTTCAAATTTTTATTTTAAGTTTCAGCATTTTTATTTAAATGCAAAAAAAAAAAATGTATTCCTTGTTTTTATGGATGTGACATCATAGCTTGCGACGTCTTTATCCACTGTGACATTTTTTTCAGTTCGGTATGTCAGTTGGTTTTGGTGTAGTCCTTAAAACGGAAACATGCAAATTTTAAGTTTAACAAGCTATTAAGCGAAAACTATGAGAGATAAAAAAATTTCATTGGAGCCAAATTTTGTCACATTTTGTATCTAAAATAAGAAAAAAAAATCTGGTACAAATGAAAAATAAATACATGGGGATGAAGATTGTGGTAGACCGTGCAATGATATAGGCTGTTCACTATGAACTGAACACTCAGCAGAATTTGTAATTTATTAAAAATATGTTTTATTGGGCCAATAAATGTTCACTTTTGAGTGTGTTGAAACGTTTGCACTGGTTTCTAGCTACGTGGAAGTTTTCATATTAAAAATAGTAAAGATAACTGTAAAACGTCTGCAAGAAAACTTGATGCTGTGCTCACTTTATCATGAATAGCATATAGATTCATAGCTAGTTATAAGCTACAGAAAACATTTATTGTTTTAGGCGTCTCTACATTACGAGGCGTAAATGCAGTGGATTATAACTTTAACTTATAAATATAGACAAAAAACTTCTGTAATTTTTTATGTGTTGGTGAAACGGCTGTGATGTGAGAAAATAGCGAGCTCACTGCTCACCTGCCAGAAACTCTAACCATTGAGCCAAGCATTCGACCTACAAAGTAATGTGATTTTTGAATTAAACGCTGCTCGGGATAAAGTGAGCACTAAAAAAAAAAAAAAAAAAAAAAAAAAAAACACTGCTTAAGTTCTATTTTCAGCTAATTCGTATCTTTCCACGCTAACTAACTACGGAAAATAATACCTCTTGAGGTACGCCACTTAGTGTTTGAGTGAGTGGGAACCTACACAGTTTGATTTAAAAAATTGTATTAATTGCATAAAATACAATTATGTCAATTTCGGTCGATTTTGTTTCAGTATTGTTGTATTTAAACAGGAAAATAGACGGAACTATATTGCGTAATTTCGCTGCCAACCATACAA
Organism: Medauroidea extradentata; assembly: GCA_003012365.1. Taxonomy (NCBI): domain Eukaryota; kingdom Metazoa; phylum Arthropoda; class Insecta; order Phasmatodea; family Phasmatidae; genus Medauroidea; species Medauroidea extradentata. Next base: position 13,638 of record PNEQ01088491.1, on the reverse strand, counting down.
GCCGTAAGAGGACTATAGCTAATGTTGAATTATATGCAGTAACGGGCAGTGATATTTTTCGAAGGTTAAATTCTTAGTGCTCACTTTATCTCGAACGACCTATAAGACCTTCTAGACGCCGCCGCGCCGTCTGACAATGTTTTACTAGAATGTAAAACATTCGACTCCATCTTTGATTAATTACAATTTTCCTAGAGTTTCCATTTGAAATTGATTTTTGCACGTCAGTAGTTTGTACACAGTAAAAAAGTAAACATTCCTTGAAAAATTCCCTAATTTTATGGGAAACCCATTTTTACCTTTCGCATAAATGTGGAATTACTACATTGTTTACACAATAAAGCGCACTAATGTCTGTTAAATTTCATAAATATATAAAGAAAATATATAGTAAGATATCTAGGGATCCCTGTTTAACGCAAAAAGATTTTTGCCTCACTTTGTTTCAGTGTCTTACGTGCACACCTGCAGCTCAACTTCATGGCTGTTGGCAGAGTGTTTTTGTGCAGAGTTGTTATTCATTTGACTGTGCCAATCAGTACACGGATAACTGTCACACATCATGTCTGTGATTTGCGGGTTTAACCTCCACACGCTGGGTGTTACGGCATCCAATCACTGACCACATAGCAGAGATGCAGGTGCGTACGTAAGGCACTAAAACAAGTGCTGCAAAAATATATTCGCGAAAACTACCGGGCCCTACCCACAGCTTCCTGCGTACCTAGTACGCAAAAGTTCATTGTACAGTCCGACAGCAACAGTTCACTGAAAAGTTCAACATAATTAGAGAAATATTATATTTTTCAACAAACCTCGTTGGTCTGGTAGTTAGCGTACTGGTTCACTGATTTTATGTGTAATAGGCAGAAAATCATTGCCACCTTGAGTTTGAAGAAATTTTAATTTTATTAATTAGGTTCTATATAGTATAAATTGTCGAAGTCAAATCATTATTATAAATTTTTTTTGTTAATACCGAATTTCCCTATACATTTTTAGGCACGTTTACTATTAATACGTATGGTAATTTTCCTTTTCACATGAGGGAATTTTACCTGTAAGTTTTTTTTTCAGTTGAGGCATAGGTAGGGCATTGTTGCCATTAAGTCATCCTTTAAATTATTGGACGGTGTTATGCGTCACTAAGCCGCGTACACACGAGCGCGCCGCGGCTGCAATGCAACATCGAACGCGCGTTGCAGACAACGCGCGGAGCAACACTGTGCGCCTCGAGCACGCGCTGCGCATGAGGCGATCCATCTAAAAGTGACGAACACCACAGTTCACTGAGCGCCATGGTCTGCGCGCTACTCAGGGCGAATGCGGACTGAACACGTCCACA
>PNEQ01088491.1:0-12193 GCA_003012365.1 Medauroidea extradentata | reverse complement strand
TAGACTGCGCACCATCTGTTACACGCTTGTTTCATACAAGTTTGGTAAAATATAACAGTTACTTATAGGCAATAAATTTTTACATTTTGTGATTTGTGGTACAATGCAAGATATTTTTAGTTCTAAAATGAGCCGGAAATGTCCATTTCACCATTTATACTGCAAAGTTTATGTTGCATTGTTCTACAAATCACAAAATATTAAAAATACTGCCCATTAGTAGTTGTCAAATTTTACCAAACTTATATGAAATAGAGTATAGTTAAGTATAAAACATATATTACTTTTTGCTTAGAAACAGTATTACAAACATTATTCTACTCCTATATTCTGTGACTATAAAAATCGACTCTATAAAGGACTAACATTTTTTTGTAAACTGTTTCAAATCTGAAAAAAACTTGAAGCATGTTTTACTAATAACTAAAAGTTGGCACACATATAGTTTATTGATACATAACACCATCCAATTTGGCTCTTGGAGTTGACGTTAAGTGAAAAAAAAAAAAAAAAAAAAAGTCCCTAGGCAGTTTCACAGACCACGTTAATGGAAGCGTCGAATGGAAGCGTTGAATTGACTATATTTAAACTGTCAACCTAAACACAACTTTCACCGTCGTGGGCGGGAAACTTCTGTAGATTTTGACACCACCGAGCAAAATAAAAAATACGGCTTGCAACTTTCTGAATCTAAAAAAAGTTGTTTTTTTCAAGTACGAAATAATGTTCAAGTGAATGCAAAAATCAAATCAGTAGGAATGTGTAAAAACTAATTTATATTCCACTGCATTTTATCTGTAATATTTCGTTGGATTAAGCGTAGAAATAACTTTATTATTAATTCATTAACAGTAAACTAAATAGTAAAGTGAAATTCCAAAATAAAGACTAGTATTTATTATTACCGTATTCAGTAAACAAAGTTGTGTGCTATAATTAATTACCTGCTATACAAAGTTTAAAGAGACGCTATGAAACCGCAGAGCTGTTTACTTACGTTGTTTGTGATGTAATAAAAGGTAATTATATGACGACGTAACTACTATGACAAGAAAACATCCGGGTGGATAACAAATCCAATTTTCCAATTATCATTCCTTGTTTTAAATATCTGAACTTGTGATAAAGTTCAACACTTGATCGTACACAGTAAACTACGTAATATATATTGTTAATAAGATGCAACTAAGGCACGATGACTTGTTAGACGGAAACGCAACCAACATATTAAGCTTGTCAGCTCATCTGAACAATTTCCGAACGTCAGAAAAGTGGCCATCAAGTCAGTTTTCAACGAAGAATTACCGGGTCCTTCTCGAAGATTAACAACTCGAAGAAAACTCGGAGCATAGTCAGGGATATATAATAACACGACGACGAACAAACGTGGCCACGTCGTTAAGTTGGTAATAGCGGTGTTGACTTGTAATGGAGGGGTGCTGAAATTGATACTTGACGAGGGTCGGGAAAATAATACTGCCTAGGGCAACATTGTGGTTAACAAAGCGTCGGACGCGAGCACTAACGAGGTAGGAAAGTATACAAGGGTAACGAGATTCATGGCTAGACCATCATCACAGCACTCCACGTAATTAAATATCTCATGATAAACTATTTTTAATGAAATTAAAATATACTTACATTTACCTTACTTCCAGATCGCCATATTAAACGGATGTGTGTAAAAAAAATACTTAAAACTGTAATCACTTATCAGTTCATTGGCCCCTAGTTAGGAGTGGGAAATCTTCAGTTAATTCCAAACCATGTAATTTTTTTACCGTTTCTATAATTATTTTTTTACGTTACGTGGTGTAGTATCATTCATTAATCAATGAAACAAACGCACGAGATGAATCCAGTCAAGTAAACATAGACCACCAGCGTTGCAGCTGGGTATTAAATTATTTAAATTACACAGGGACAAAATAACACAACTTGTACAGGAATTCTAAAACGTTGCAAACTGCCTTGGATTATAAAACGAACAAGTGTTTCTGCGTTGAGGTCTGTTATGGTAGCGTGCAACGCAGTATAGTCCAATCAAGGTGGAAAGAAAGCACTTGTTAATGACCTCCCAATAGATATTTACAGCAATAACTATAGATAATAAAGCATGAGGCGTTGTTATTTCATAGTAGTGTCATGTACGTATTACGTTTGTAAGTTACAATGCAATGTTTTTACTTAAAAGTGGTGAAAAGATAATTAACCGACTCGAAGTGCTAAAAAGGGCTTACTTTATCGTGATCAGGGCACACAAACCCACCTGTTATGTGTCAAATTTAAACAAGTAATTTACCAGCATAACTAATAAGCCTACTTTCCTCAACGTGGTTGCAAATTAACACAAAAAGTTGAAGTCATTGACTTTTCCTTATAAATATTAAATAATTTACATTAATCTATTCTTTGGCTGTCTTCTAGCATTGTGGGCCTACAATAATAAAGGTTAGTTAACTCAAAACTGGATAATAAATTGTATTAATATTAAATTTGCTTTTAGTCCTGTAGTTGTTGACATACATATATTAGCAATTACATATTATGTAATGACTAGAGACCTGAAAAATTCGCGTTTTCGTTTATGCGCAAGCTAGAGTTCCAGCAACTACATGTCTGTATCACGTTCATAATTGGCCGTTGACTTACTCGACACTTCCCGGAAGTTGCCGAGCCAATAATAAAACTGTAACTGAATACAGGCCCATTTCACAGTGTCAGCGAGCAGATAATAAACACCTGCTGTCTGCACGATTACACATATATTCTTGGAGGCTAGCCTACAGGTCATTGAACCCGCAAATTTTTCAGGCCTCTAGTAATGACATTTTTGAAATCGGGTGATATATGTTAATAAACACAACATGAATCAACAACTTTAAATTCACGTTACCTTACTTAGTACTAAACGTTTACTATGTCTGAAAAATATTTGGAAAATGGTCCTGTCAGCTATTTCATGTATTCAAAAAATAAAATTTCAAAGGGCAACCGTATGTACAACCTGGATACGTTATTGATAAAATATATTAAACATGCAGCCGTTGTAATACGTACTACATGAAATTATGATTAACGGTTCATTTCCAAGTCAGCCACAGTGTAAATATGAACACGGCATGAACAAAATATTGAAGTAATTTAACTTTACTTACTTAGTAATAAAAGAGTACACATTTTTGCGAAATTCTGAAATTTTATCCTTCAAATAGGTACCCCGTGTGATAAAATTTTTTCATATAGCTACCATTTTTTCCCCACAATAAAAATTGCATGAACAACACACACAACATTTTATTCATCTTACTAAGATAGTGTGTTTTATGTATTAAAATAATATTATTTAGATAGGCCTATCTCGTGAGATAAAAATAGTGTGCTCAATTGGCCACCGTTTAGAATATACAAACTGGACATGAACAAAACAAAAAAGTCAAGTGCCCTTGCTAAATACAATATAAGTACCTAGTTTTAAGTTCTGAAACACAATTATTTAGATATATCGTGTCATAAACAATATTCAAGCAGCCTCCATTTTGAAAATACGAACACGGCATGAACATAAATAAACGTTAAGTCAAGTCAGTTAGTTACTATATTTGTTGAAATTCTGAAAAATAGTTTGTAAGATATTTCGTGTGTTTGAAATCTCTAGTATAGAGGTTTTCGGAGATTAAAATTATTGTACTAAAAATTATAAAAAAATAATGTTTTTCAATGTTATAGATTTTGCGGTTTCAATCCCTTATTTTCCTAAATACCGTTTTTTTATTTTTACTCGAAACTCAGAAGCAAAGCATACTACCGCCCAGTGCTACACAAATAAACACCCGGTAATAGAATATCTACACCGCAAAAATTCCCATCGAATTATGATGAGTGGTTTAGATTTCGTCGACGTCACTCGCTCGAAATCTCAACTTTCCATACCCCTTAGGTTGTTTAAACCTAAGTACGATAAAATCGTAATTTTATATATTTATGATATAGTGTCAGTTCTGTAGACTATACTTGTGAGTGCAGTTTTCTCTTACAAAACAATTTTAGCTTTCATAGTTTCCTCATAACGGTGCGTAGAAGGTCAAAATTGGCATGTTCTGCTGCCATGCATATAGTGATAACCAACTGACCGACTTGAATAAAATAATTCACTGTGATATTACATCCCATTAGCTATGCAATAAAGTATTTAAATGACCATTACGTAATATTTTGACTTAAAAAAAATCGCAAAAGCACAGGATAAAAGTTGAAAATTCAGCCATTTTTTAAAATACAAAAACAGTTCACGGGATTGTAAAAAAAATGTTATATTACGTGACCCGTGGCATGTTATTTCACTGTGAATTACTTCACTTACGTAAGTCAATTAGTTTTCACTATATGCATGACAGCAGAACATGCCAATTTTGGCTTCGATGCATCGTTATGAGAAAACTATGCGAGTTAAAATTGTTTCGTATGAGGAAACCAGACTTCCAAGTATCGTCTACAAAACTCACACTATTTAATATAAATATAAAATTATGATTTTCTCGCACTTGAACACACTTACGCATATTGGTACTGAAAATTTTCGCGAGATACCAGTACCTCTACTTATAGTTAAATCGGGTTAAGGTACGGCGTGTTTTAAAAGACACTTAGCTGCCGCTTAATGGAATCCAGGATCCGCCGTTATCTACGCCCAACACAGCGTTAGTGTCCACGGCTCCCGACAACAGTCACAGTTCGCGTTATCCTCTCGATAAATGAATTCTACCCCATCTCCACAATCACCCTCCGTCCTCTCGCGCGCCGTTGAATATATTTCCCTGTCGGCGGCAAACCCTGTCGTCCCAAAGACCGAATATCAAAGAGGGACTGTTGGAGGTGGGCCGCGTTGATAGGGGAGGAGGTAGAGGGGGAGTCTTGTAACATCTGGTGGCGAGTCACAACGACCTGCAGTCAGGACCTAAGAAAAGCTCCCAAGAAAGGAATTCCGGAAGTAGGGTGAAGGTTTAGAAGGAAGGGGACGGTGGTAAACCTGGGCGCACATGCGTACAGCCGTGGTTCCTCGCACCGCATCAATATGTAGGATTATGGAAATGACCGGGGAGTATAAGGGGCAGGAGAGGGGAAAGGACCAACAGACGTGACAGATGTCCCTACACGGACAAAGCAAGCTTGTCTTCCTCCACCCAGACAGTCGCAACGCAACATCACTTGTCCCAAGTCGCCGCTTGCGTGTTCCAGAATGTGGGGTGACAGCATTGCCAACATTTCCTCAGTGTCTCGCCTACAGCCAAAATATACCGAACAAGTAACATTTTACATTCAGGACATTACATTATACGATGCACTTAAGGGGGCGGTTCATGCCAAATTTTTCATTATTTAAAAATTGTTGTATTTGCACGAGATAGTGTTTATTTTGTAGACATATGTGATGTCTATGTTTTGCTTACTGGAATTTTTTTTGTAACTTTCATAGTTTGTATGTAATGGCATTTCATAGTCGAAATTTGCACATTCCTGTTTTATGAATTTAATCAAAACCAACAAACTCAACAACATGAAATAATTCACACTGAAAAACAATGGCATTGGCTATAGCAACACGCGTATAAAATACAGATGTTAAAATGTTTGCATTAAAAAAAATTACTGATGTTTACAAAACTTTTTTTCAAAATCAATATTTTTTTTAAAATACAAAAATTTTAGCTTCTGTGTTTTTATACACGTGTTGATGCAGCCCATGACATTGTGTTTCAGTGTGACTTTTTTCATGTTGTTGAGTTTGTTGGTTTTGATTAAATTCATAAAACAGAAATGTGCAAATTTTGACTATGAAATGCCATTTTATACAAACTATGGAAGCTACAAAAAATTCCAGTAAGCAAAACATAGACATCACATATGTCTACAAAATAAACACTATCTCGTGCAAATACAACAATTTTTAAATAATGAAAAATTTGGCATGAACCGCCCCCTTAAGAGGCCGTGCCAGTGTTTCAGGCGCATGTATGCAACCCGCATTAACCCCATATAAATCAAGGCTAATTTTACGTTCTCTATAGCAATAAGAGTATTACACATATCAACATTATCTTCACGTTTTATAAGAGACAGAGTTGTTCTTATTTTTGCTGCGTTTGCCGAAGTCAAGTACAAAGAATGGTCGCTACAAATTTTACGAAACTCTTTTTAGTGTCACGTTGCTAATCTAACCGTTTCTTATGCTTCATTTTGCATAACGCTAGAAAATTAGGGCTTTTTTTTTAGCCTGGATGGTCTCTAAGCTGCTCGGCCAATAGTGACACTTCATTCGCATCTTGGTGTTCCGACCAGCCGTGTTTCAGCCTGAAGACGAATATAGATTGCAATCCCCGAAACGTTGCATTTTTTCGTTGGTTTTAACTTGTGTCGGGTTGTCTATTGTCTTGTGTTTGTTGTCCGCTGTTCACTGTTTTTTGTCTATTTCCATCTTTTTTCATATTGGGAATCTGGTATTCCGGTTCTATATTTGTGTTTGTTTTTTGTGTCTGGATGTTGTGTCGATATTCAACTGAATTCTATCTTTAGAATTCTTTGTTGTATAATATACCAACTATTAGGGAAAGGGGGGAACTGACAGAATTCCTCTGGGATTGCTTTTTTTCTATTTTTGTGTGTTTTATTTTATTTTTTTCTTGTTCGTTTTCGTACTTCATTATTCAGCACAGGTTTGGTCAGCGAAACACGAGCAATGGCGTATGTCCACAAACCAATAAATTCTAATTTTAAACTCCAATTGCAACAAACATTTAAAATTTTTAAGGGTTTCAAAAGCTCTCAGTTTATCCTGAACTGCCAAAATATATGTATGTACTTTAGGAAAGCGGTGGATGCACTATTTGAGAGGTGCGTGCATGGAAACGTACAAGGTACACGCGTGTTGCCGGGGATCAGCTCATCAGTAATTTACCTGGGCGGAAATGTGCAGCAGGTGCGAACCCCATGCCCCTCAATACATAGTGACTGGAACCATGGCTGTGCTGCGCGGCGCTGCATAATTCACAGGCGCATCACACCCTGCCACGTCACCGCAAGGCGAGAGTGAGGGACCCGTGGAGGGGATGTAGGTGTGGATTGTAGGGGAGGTTCACCCTGCGGCTGACATGTCCGAGCCTCTGGTCCAGGCCGCAGCATCCCCTCCGTCACGGCAGCTCCCCGGGGACTCTGATCTGCTGTCCACGGCCCTCTGCGGTCGAGCACGTCCGCGCGAGAGACAGGGAATGACGACACTTTGCAAGAGGAGAGGGGAAGGGAGGGAAGCACCCAGATCACGCGATGTCTCGGTATCACAATATATATGGCAGAGAATAACGCCGGGCATGAAGGCGACATTCCCCCTCTCTTCTCCCGTCAAATGATTGCAGTGAAACTTACAGCTGCCTATACAGGTTGCCCAAAAAAAAAACTCAAATCCTGGGTTAAATTGGAGACAAAAATGTTGTACGATGAAATTTTATATGCACAATATGGCAACATAGCACTGTAGTTAGTCCCTTCTTGCGCTCCACATACATAGGTCATATGGGAAAAAGTGAGCAAAAAAATTTTAACATTTGAGAACTATCACTAACCATTACTGCATATAAATGAACCAGGAATTTTCCAAAGGGACCAAGTTCAAGAGAATAGATTGCTAGGAAACAACAAAAAACTTAATATAGTGGATCTGGGAGTGAAACTGACTATCAATAATGGATAACTTGAAAGTATACAGTATGTGGAATAATATGAAATATAACTGACATAGGCACGCTTTTATCTTTTATTTTTAGAAATTAATAATGTTATTGGACTTGGTAACTTTTAAAAAAGAAGTAGCGTTCTTTCTAACAATGGCACGAAAAAACATAATGTCTTGAGTAGATATTAGTGCAATGTCGGTATATTCTAGTGAAAAACTAATAATATGATACATGGAAGCATATTTTGCAAAAACAACACCACCCAGTACTTTATACCCATAAAGCAATGTTATGTATTGCACTATCAGAGAAAGCATAATGTATTCGGTGTGATTATTGGAACCTTAGTACATGCTAGTGAAAAACTACTAAACCACATGGAAACTGATTATTCAACTACAGTCGTGTAAGTCATAATATAATGCGCTATTAGCACATTCATGAGCTAGTCTGTTTAACGTATTTCTTGTATAGGACATATTTTTGTTTGTTGCTGACAGCCAAGAGAATACTTTAAAGAGTCGAAATCTCGTATAACCTGAATTTTCTCAAAAAGTGGACTTGGTTCCTTTTGTGAATTCCCGATTCAATTCAACATTAACTATAGTTGCCTTACTGCTTGTATGGATGGCAGCGAAATTACGTAATATAGTTCCGTGTGTTTAATATTTGAATTCCACAATAAAGAAACAAAATCAAACTAAAATCGACATAATTGTATTTTATATAATTAATAAACATATTTTTTTAAAACTATATCGATTCATACTGACTGCACAATTTATCTTACACGCGTCAACACTAAGAGGCGTGTCCAGAGAGGTTAGAAATTTCCCATCGTTAGCCGTTAAGCGCGGAAAAAGATACGAATTGACTGAAAATAGAACTTGAGTTCATTGCAATATATAAACGAAATTACGCCGCACTGATACAGATTTATCGTTTTTTGTTGAGTTATGTGTAAAATTGGAAACTCGTTAACATTCAAACGTGGATGTGCATTCAGTAACTTTTCTGTAAAAAAAAAAAAAAAAAAAAAAAAAAAAAAAAAAAAAAAAAAAAAAAAAAAAAAAAAAAAAAAAAAAAAAAAAAAAAAAAAAAAAAAAAAAAAAATATATATATATATATATATATATATATATATATATATATATATATATATATATATATATATATTTTTTGTGCTGTGTTAAGTTTCGGAGGAAATTGAACACACACAAGGGATTAAGTATTTCCCTTGGCTGTACCAACGCATTATATGTGTTGCAGCAATTAGTGGTGCGTTTCATGTTTGACGAAACTACTTACTATGCATTACATTTGCATATTTAAGGAAATAATACACACGTTAGACTGTGTAGAACTCCTAGGATTTCAGCAATGTTGTGTCTCGCACACAAACGCCATCCATCGAAGGAGCCACCTTAATATCAAGGCCCCATATTTATACAGTTTTTATGGCAATTCCTACAGGTTTGTTAAAATATATATTCCAATATGTCGGCTAATTTTTATTTTGGCTAATTATTTAATTAATGAAATTTACCCTAATTATCACGTTTAAGAGCTCTGGTTTCCAGGTATGCAACCATAATATTAAGTGCGCCGCCTACCTGAGCGTCAGTCTAAAATTGCAGGCTGGTGGAAGCCAATTCGCAAAAATAAAATAATAAAAACAACAAACCAAGACAATAATTTTCACAAACATTCCTAGCAGAATTTTTTCTTTATTAAAGTATTTCTGAGAAAAAAACAATCTCTGAAACTGATATCTCGTACAGTTAATTGCGGTGAAGCAGATAACGCTTAACAAATGCATCATTCTGGGTAAATGTTTGTCCATAAAGTTGGCAAATATCATTATGTAGGTGTTTTGTTTCGTTGTTTTTCCATACTGACTTACACACACCCACACACACTTAAAATACTTGCTCACACCTCCACAAAGTAAAAAATAATAATTTCTATAAGTTTACAAAAAGATTGTAAACTTTACAGGAAATGCATGTAAACACACACATACATCTGCATGTTCACAAACATTTTATTATATCTAAAAAACATAACTGTATACTTACAAATAAATTCTTGCACATTTTACAACAATTGTTCGAAGTGTCACAGAAACTTTTTTTGGTAGTTAGATTCCAAGAATGTTTTTTGCAAAAGTACAAAACAGTTTGGCAAACGTGACAGGACGTCGAAGGTTATTTTGTTTCACATCAAACACTCTGCTCTCTAGTCCAAACAGGTATTTGGAAAATTTAGACCATAGTGACCTGCGAAATTCTTGTTTTCATGCCTAGATTGGTAAATATTAAGATACTAGTTTACAAGCTTTTAGTACGGATTTTTTACAGTACATAGCGAGTGCAAAGAGGGTTACGGGGGGATGCGCATTCTTGGCCCACCACAGATGTTCTCAATGGACGTGATAACACTTATGACCAAGATAGACGGGATGCTAAGAACATTAAGGAAGAGAGGGGGCTGAATGTTAATTGATACATTTATTGTAGTATTGCCCATCTACACCTACAGTAAATATATGTGATAAGCTCCCTGTAAATTTTTTATTGTTTTAATATTTTTTATATTTGTACGGGATACGGTTGATGTAACAGACACATATTACTATTATTTTTCACTGTAATTAAAAATGTCTAGCTTTCATAGTTTTGCATAACGACGTGTCGAAGCCAAAATTTACATAAAACGATTTTATACAAGAAACGAAATCCAACTGACTTACATAAATTAAGTAATTCACAGTGAATAATAGTGTCATGCGCTATATCTAGACATGTATTAATAGCCGCACTGAAATGATTTTGTATTTTAAAAAAATTATGAATTTGATATGAAAATTTACTAATTTTCTACAATTTTTAAATACGAACAATTACAATGAAGTGTTTTGTACATAGGTAGCTTGTGACACTATTTTTCAGTGTAAACTAGCCTACTCCATTTCTGTAAATTTTTCGGTTTCTTGTATGAAACTGTTTTATGCAAATTTGGCCGTTAATATGCCATTATACAAAAACTATGATCAGTAGAAAATTTCCGTTATTGTAAAAAGTAGTCACAATATAGGCCTACAAACCAAACAATATCGCGTACAAATATAATAATTTCTAAAACAGTTAAAATGTTGCGTGAACTGCCCCCTTAAGCTAGCTGTGTGAAGCACAGTTGGTATGGTAGACTCGTTCCCGGGTCTTCTTCAAGGTCAAGTGCTGAGTAAGCGGTACAATGTGCAAGTACACACTGAGTCAGAACAAACACGTCTCCAAGACGCAACAACTTGCATTGTTTACACTGGACTCTCACACTTTACTTCCAGCAGAACACTGCAAAGATACAATGTTGTCTTCGCCGCAGACTTGACACATCTAAGTCAATAATCACATCTTGTATACACCCCTGAGTTTGCTGTTCACTTAAGTCAGTGTTTAAATGACTATACTGAGACTTATAGGAATAGTGAGAAGTGGGTACGCAATGTCACGAAATACGTGTGCTGTAATAATTACTTTTCATTAACTTCTTCCCATGTACTCCTCAATTAGATACTGTATAGTTAATATTTGAACACGCTACGAAAAATCAAGATCAGGAAAGGTTCATCAGCGAACTAGCAAAACTAAAAACACAATTAAGACTCTTCTCAAGAGTATCCTTAGATATGAATATGAAGTAACTAGGGATGTACGGTTTCATTAAAATATATGTTGTAAATGATTGTGCAAGTTTTTGTGTTATAGTTATTATGTTATATTATATTTATTATTTTTATTTTTGATTAGTTTCGTACAATCCTTTTACTTTTTAAAGTGCGCTTTTATTACGTCCATATTCTTGTAAAATCTCTAATAAACAATGAGAATGAGATATTGTATAGCAAAACACGAGGGAAGATGTCAGTCATATAGTTTTTTTTTTTTTTTTTTTGCGTTTCGTTAGTACATTTTCAACTATTTTTTAAAGAATTTTATAGCTCACTAGCAGTCCCCCGCGGCTTTGCTCGCGAGTATTATTCGTAACTAATAATATTTACTTTAATTGAAAAACCTCTTTGTACACAAGATTGGTACTTCAGTCATCCAGTGTAAGAATGTCCAAGCGGCTAGTTGAACTAATTCTGCAGCAGGATAAGTAGCTATAGCTGTCCACGCGAAAAGCAATCTTAAGTTTGACCCTGCCACTAACAGCGACTTCGCCTGGGCCTTATTTATAGCCCTGCCTATTTGACGTTGTGGGGTAGTTACAGACACCTAAGGTAAGAGGTTAATCGAATGAAAAACATCTGTTTACCCTGTGCACAACCATTGGTGACGGTGCCCTCAATTATATATTTTCAAAATATTCACTTTAACTTTATTGACATTACAAAGTTTCAGAGGGTAAAGGTTTCGCGGAAACGTATTTGGTGCCCCAAACCTGAGATTAGTGAGATGATATAT
>PNEQ01088490.1:17849-29233 GCA_003012365.1 Medauroidea extradentata | reverse complement strand
TTCAAGGGATTCTCAGTGGCAGACGATGCCCCATTGGGTACATCTGACGAGAGTGGGGAGCTCGAGACACCCTCACCAGGGGCACCACCATCAGTGCTGCGGAGCAGTCCTGACGATCTGGAGGGTTGTTCCAATCCCACGGCTTCAAGCAACAGAGCAGGGGCCAGGCCCCAAAGAGACAGACTTAAACCCTTTTGGTAGACTTAAACCCTTTTGGTCCAAGGACTTTGTTGTATAAGGGGGAAGGAGTGTTATGTTTTTGTGTGTGGGATGTTGTGATCTGTGTTGTTGGCTGCAGTGCGCACGTCACTTTTGGGCTGGAAATTGGCGGTTATGTTACTTGGTTGTTGTATACGAGGACGGAATAAAGACACATGCTATTGTATGTCGATGCGTTATTAATCACGTTACTTAACAAAGGGAGGTAAGTACCGTTTTAATTTTTATTTTGTAAATAATTTTACCGTAGTTTAGCCTAGATATAGTTTTGGTCATGAACTGTTATGCGTGTTCAAGTGTGATAAAATCATAATTTTACATTTATATGAAATAGTGTCAGTTTTGTAGAAAATATTTGTGAGTGCAGTTTCGTCTAGTGGAACAATTCTAGCTGGCGTAGTTTTCTCATAGCGGTGCGTCAAATTCAAAATTTGTATGTTCTGCTGCCATGCAAATAGTGAAAACCAATTGACTTACATACATTAAATAATTCGCAGTGAAATAACATACTATGGGCTATGTAATAAAAATTAAAATTAAAAAAAAAAAAAAAAAAGACTGCGAACAATTTTTGTATTTTTAAATAAATTGCTGAATTTGCAAAAATTTTTCTGTACTTTTACAATTTTTTTTTAAAATATGTGTATGTATATTAATATTTTAAAAATATTGCATTGTAGGTTTTTAATGTTTTGTTGCATAGCTCATAGAATGTAAGTTCATAATGAATTATTTTGTTTAAGTAGGTCAGTTGGTTTTCACTATTTGCATGGCAGTATAACAAGCAAATTTTGACTCTTGACACCCCGTTGTGAGAAAACTATGAGAGGTAAAATTGTTTCGTAACAGTAAAATGTACTCACAAGTATCATCTACAAAACTAACATTATTCCATAAAAATATTGAATTATGATTTTATTGCACGAACACCCTTAGCAATACTGCGTCACAGTAGTCAGCTTCTGCAGGAGTGTGATGCTGTTTGTATTTTGTTGAGTGTGGATGTGTAAATTAAATTATTGGTGGTGTAAACAATTTGTGAAGGTTTTGCTCTGATTTTTGTCAATAATGGATAATTACTGTACTATATTGGATATTGTACACAACGTGAAATGTAAGTGCAGAGTAACAGTATTGTGGCTTTGTCCAAAATGGATAATTTTGTTTGACAAATTGGTTACGTGGCACAAGTTTTGGCACAAATTTGATGTAGGTCTATTATTTCAAAATCACTAAATAACAAATTTTAGCTGTTTTTGACCCGACCTATCTTTTCATTGCCTGTGATACTGTTCCCAATATTTACAGTAATATGTTTTCAAATATTTCAATTATGCATCCATATATTTATTTTGATGATTAAAACCAACATACACCAATTTTGTAGTAGCTTTCTTAACAAAATCTGCCACACACAAAACTGAATCTCCCAAATTACATCACCATATTTACATACATAATTGGATCATGTAATAATTTCCCAATGGATGCATAATTGAAATATTTTAAAAGATACTACTGTTCCCAATATTTACGAGGTATGTTTGATGTAGCAAGTAGTGTTGCACTTGTTTAAAAATGTCTGGTAGCATTTATCTTTCTGTTGAACATTAGCTGCTTTTTGAGAATGATAATAAAAATAATAGACTTGTTTTAAGCATTGCTCCTTTTTAAAATTTAGACAAAAAAATTAATTATTTATTAAAATTTAGGCGTATTTTCACAGTAGAATTGGTAACAAGTTGGTTAGAAGTATTTGTCATGAAACATTTACAAGCAAGTGTAAAAATTAACATTTATTACCTAAGTTGCCAGAGTCAGGTGGAAATTTCGAAACTGTCTTTTCGTTTACTTATGTAGAGGTAAAAATGGAATGAATTTTTTGTTTCAGTGACATCAATATGAGCTGATATTTATTTAGCAAATCGGCTGCATTATTTATTTCTAGAATAAATATTTTATTTAAAAAAGGCACAGGCATGTTATAAGCATTTTCAAAAACTAATAATTTTGTCTTTGTTTTATCATATATGTTTTCTATACAATGCCTTGGTTTCAGTCGCTATGTTGAATTTAATTTTTTTGCTTTTTTGGAATTCTAAGAAGAAGAAGAATGTTAAAAATGTGATTGTACCGCAAATTCTATCAACTTTGCGCTACAGTACAAACATGGAAATTGAGCTAGTAATGTATAGTTAGGTCGCAATCTGTCGGGCAAATTATTAATATAAAAGATTTTTCCACACAGATTGCAGCATAATTGTAAGTTAACAGCTATTTCGCAAGGTCTGGACTGTAGCGAAATGTTGATTGAATTTGAGGTATAATCGCACATTTAACATTTTCTTTCATAGAATTCCAAAAAAGCTAAAAATAATAAAACTCAATATGGCGACTGAAACCGAGCCTTAAATTGCAAATCCAGGCCTGTCTGTGGATACACAAATGGATATCACCAAACATCATTATCCTGTCTCTGTTAACGAACCTTACAACCTACCTCGTGACTCTGGTAGCCAAAAACTTTAAAAATTTGCAAACAATTTGCAGTGCATTTGCAAACACTATCGCGAAAATGCTCTTGTCCTGAAATATGCCTTATATTTTGTATAGAGTGTCTCACACTTAGATTGAAGTACAGAGTAATATGGACATTCACTCTCTCTTTCCAATGTACTGTAACTGCTGTCCTTGTTTCGGTGCATGCTGTTGTAAAAAATATAAAAAAAAATTTCATATTGTAACTTTGATATTAAAAATTTTGCATATTGTACAACACAAAAATGTGCATTGGGCGATGTATTTAGGTCATCATTTACACCATTTGGAGGGGTTGAAAAAATTAAAAAACTAAGTTTTTGAACTTGGTACTGTTTTCATGCATACTTAAATATATCACATACAGTGAACCCTCGATAACTCGTACCTCGATGTCCCGGACTTTGGATAACTCGGACAGAATTTCAAAAAACAAAATTAATTTTAATTAAATTATTTTTTGGTCAAAAATCATAAGAAAATTGTGTCTGCCTCATTTAAATCCATTACGTTTTATTTAAAAACAGTATTAAGCTTTAAAAGCAGTTGCTCATCGCTACGTAGCCTTTAATAATCCCACCGTAAAATATCTGGCAAGTTCCATGTGGTTAAATGTTGCTAGCGAGGCGCGCGAGCGGAGATGCAACTCAGCAGGCGCGCGAGCGGAGATGCAACTCAGCAGGCAGGCCTCCTTTCTTTATCTTTCCTCCCTCTTCATCGCCCGAGCAAGACACGTACGTGCATCATAAATAAACACTACAGTATGATGCTGGTGAATTGGACGGTAACTACAGGTCACAATGGCACCTAAAGGGAAATTTATATTGTTCTGGTATGTGCGATAAACTCAAGATTGCAAAACAATTTGTTCCGGACATTAATAAAAAAAATTAAAAGCTATTGGTTTGCATTGCAATGTAGGCAAGGTGGTGAGAGGGTTTTACGGACCTTTAACGTCGTCTTACAAGCTGATGAGGATGAAGTGAGGTGAAAAAACAACACAACCTCCATGCCTGAGCAAGGATTCGAACCCAGGGCTTCTCGCACAGTAAACTGCGGCCTAACCCACTACGCTAGAGGCCAGCGCGATATCGAAAAAAAAAAACAGGGCTTAATAAATTATAAAAAAGGGGAGGGGGCAGAAAGAGGCTTTTGCCCCGGGTCTTACATTCTAGAGGGCCTCGCTTTTGAAAAAGTTAAATGGTTAAAATAAATGGGCTTTTATTGAGTTCCCGTTAATGTTGATGGTATCTGTGAAATTTATTTTAAGTGTAAAGAGTGTGTAAAGACGTCACTGATCTATGACAACGCAGCCAAGGTAAGATAGTATGAAGGGAGGCCTACAAGCGCACATTATCACTTCAACCACGGTCGTAGACTTCAACTAAACAAAAAAAAAGGATGAAATGTAGACTGAGATTTACATTACTCCGGCCTCGTATTCTAACAAAGAGGACCTGGAAAATAAACAATTTCTCGTAGGAAACTAGCAGCTGGCTGGAGAAACTGTGACATGCTGATGTAGAGCAATTTTTCACGTAAACATCTCGTGAGTTGCATGTGGTCACGTGCGGTGTTTATGTTGCTGTTGAGACTGTACTGGTTGACCTTGACTACTTCCGCTCGCTCTCTACCGCCCTAGCTTATCTCACACACACGCGCACGCACAGACTGTCGTCAGCCAGACGACAGAAGGGGGTGAGAACTTTTACGTGGTCGAAGGGTACCTTGGTGCCAGATTAGCACAGATAAAAAAAGATCAGCCAGAAGTAGCATAAAAAATAAATAAAAAAGTGTCTGCCGGCCCAGCTTGTTTGACATTCCATTCTTTTATAGTTCTCCCGTTACAGTGATAATTTCCCCACTACCCCCTCCTGTAAATTGATAAGTACAAAGCAGTATATATTGCCGCTTCTTTGGCTTGTAGAAATGATAGCGTACTGGTTTCCTCACGTTTCTTGTGATTGACTGATATCCCCTCCATCCGGACGCCCCTCGATAACACGGACAAATCGTAACTCGGACAGCTTCTCCCCCCTTTTAGTCCGAGTTATCGAGGGTTCACTGTACTAAGTTTCGAATCAAAAGCAAATTCGTATCCAGATCTTTATAGTGTGAAATTTCATGTATCGGAATGCCAAGAAAAACAAATTGAAGGCTAAATTTTTTCTTGTTGTACAGAAATTTTTTTTCTAGAATTATGTGCGTTTTCTAACAAACTGAAAGATCTAATAGTTGGTCAGTGAGAAATTTTTTTGTTATTGAAGTTATATAGGGGATGAGGAAGTTGTTCGTAATGAGCTAAATCTGTTTTTAAAAGTTCTCCACCACAATAAATTTAGGTGTTCTTTATTTTATAGCTGCAAAATGTGTGGAATATTATGTCATGCGGTCGTCACGTACTCGCCCTACAAACTGGACAGCTGAGTGTCGCTCGAAGTGTTGTCTGAAGAGAAAAAACGTTCCATTATCTTTACTGACTATGAGGTTTTGTCTGAAACGGTTAATAAATAAGATACAGGCTTCCTTTGGTCAGCAGTTTTCTTCATCCCGTGTCCTAAACTGGTTCAGGAGTGAAAGTACAGTGTCTCGCAGCCAAGCAAATCGTCGTGTATGGTGATTAATTTCAAAACAAAAATTTAGTTTGTGGTATTTTTTGTTAACATTTATTTGGAATGAAGGCAAAACAATAAAATACACAATATAGGAAAGCTATTAGAAAAGGAGTGAATTACTGTGTTGCTCTTATTCCAGTATTTTCCATGTACTGTTAATGCATTAAGGAAGCCTTAGAAGAAACAGGATGTTCCAAGCAAACCATTTACGCTCAACAGCAACACAGTACGACAAACTAACATGCAAAATTGAATCCATAAAGGCAAACCATTATAATTTCTGTAAACAAATTTAAGGACATGATTCCTCATTTCTACTACTTGTATGACAATTATTTTTTTTAAAATCCTAAACCAGAGCACATATAAAAATTAAACTGTCACACAGTTTGTTTGCAAGGTTTTACTACGTCGTCTAATTATTTATGAAAAAAAAAAATTTTTTTACCTGGCTTCAGTTAGTTATTTGATTGACGAAAATTCCGTTAATAATATTATTAGCTTCAAAAGAACTACATAATACATAGTAAAACAAATTTAAATAATAATGGAAAACATATTGTTTGATATCTGTTCTTGTTTAGGCATAAAAGATAATTATCATAAAAGTAGTTGTAGCGAGTGATATTAACTAAGTTGGCGGCAGAACATTAATTTACTGTCATTTGTTTGGCAACATCCCTCTCTCCCACTTTTATTTAATGTATTCTTAGCAGACAAATAAAGGTGACAAAACTGACATATTTTCCAGTTCCCACGTGACCATTGGTTTTGAATGGTTGATTTCATAATCATCAATATTACGCCAACTAAATTTTTGTCTTCAGACGCTACTCAAATGGAAGAAATCTTTGGTTTTGCCAGCAGTAGCTATATTGATTAAGATGCATGTGATAATAATTTCTTTATGAAGTGCCTGTTACTATTCTAGTGAATTCATATCGGTGGAGAGTGTAAATTGTTTCATATTTTAAAGTAATATAAAATGTCAATAACATATTTTGAAGTGTGATGTTATATAAATTGTAATATCAACTAGAACAATAAAAATATAATATTTTACAACGCAGTTGCGATCTGGCAACAGCGTGTGCCATAAGCCCTGTACTGCGATCTAAGGTTGGTTTGCTCTATACATGTAAAATTACAAAATTTCAAAATAAATTATTATTTCTATTTGTAGAACTTTGCTACAAGAATTTTAAAATCGCTGCAATGTTCATGTTGGTTAATATTTGCTCTGTTTATGCCTAATGATGAGTTCTCTTTATTTTTGTCAGTATGACTGTGCCATAGCCTACCTTGAAATGGGGAAGTGCAAGCTTCATCTTGAATGGCTTGATAGAAGAGATGAGAATGGTTGTCATAAATGAATGGGGAATAAAATATAGTTATGACAAACTTTACTGTTTGTTGAGTAATGTTACATTCAGTATCAGTGCTAAAGGATTCCAAGATATTTCACTGCGTCTACATCAAACAATTCAGACTTGCAGCTGTGAAGCCAAGTTGTTCATGTTCTACAAGGGCTGTATCTGCAGATGTTTACCCTAGAAAGAGCGACTAATAGAACAATGGGACCAGGGGCGTAAGAACATTTCTGTATTGGGAGGGTACATATTGGAGCATCCAACTACATTTACAGAGCGGGGGGTCCGGGAAAATTTGGGTTTTCAAGTGTCAAATGGTGCAATTTAAGCATTTTTCATACCAGTATGCTAAACATTCTACTTGTTTGATTATTTATTTTTATTTTAAAAATTAGTTGTAGTGAACAATTTTACGATGACACAATAAACAAGACGGTAGCTTTGACAAAAAAAGTTATATGAGAAAAGGCATAAAAAACTGTCAGTTATACAGATATATTCATAAATGATACGTTACCAAAATATTTGTACAACTGCCGCATTCCTTAGTCTTGGGAAGATCTGCTCGTCAGCTGACGATCGTTGAGGAGTATAAACATTGTATTCAAACAATCAAGAGGGGAAAATATTTTCAAGCTGATTAATGCAAATCCCGAGTAATCAGAGAGTGCTTAGCCCAATAATACGGGCCGCCACTTAGATATGTTCCTTAGTTTGATAAACATGGTGACACAACAAATTTACATTGGTAATTAAGCAATAAATAGTAAAAAAAATTGCAACTTGTGAGTCTCTTTTATAACACTGCATGTTATGTTTCTGTGAAAAAATAAAACTTAAATCTGAAAGAACACATAAAACATAAAAAAACATAATTAGATAATCTAGCTTATCAAAGTATTTCACAAATAAAAAACAATTTTAGATTTTAACAAAATTAGTACTCGTGTCTGACAAACTTTCAAATTCGTTGTCAGCTTCCTTTGAGTGACTGTCAGAGATCTCGAGAACTGGGGAGATTCCCTTCTCTGTCGTAACACCTAAAGTTAAAATTGTCTCAATCATATGCACACAGATGCAGCAAAGCAACAATTACAAATACTGTCTGCACTAAACATCGTAATGACTCACTTTTATACATGTATGTGCAGGTGCCCAGACAGTCGGCACGATCCACCTAGCGTTTGCTTGGATAGGGCCTACAAGTATTTATTTCATGGGATAAATCCTGTAATAATATAATTACTTATAATTTATCTAAGAGCACCAACAAGATGTTTTAATTCTTATAGGAAATAATATTTTTTTTTAAAGTAATGTAAATGATAAAACTTCACACCACTATAAAATAAATAAAATCCTTTCCTCGCATATCGCATCCTGGGCCCTCGCAACTCTGTTATCTCAGGAATCAGGACTTTTGGCACAGACAGTATACAAAAACACTGAATTAAATTAAACAGAGCTAAAGTAATGGCATATTTATCTAAATTTACAGTTTACACATTAGCCAATTCAGTCGGCTGTGACATTTATTTATATTATTATATAGTAACTTAACTTAAATACATGTGTTTTCTCAGCGATTACATTAGGTTAGGCAACCTTAATTCAGTTATCAGAATACATTCTATTTAGCAAATTAGAAACGTTATATCCTTTATAAGATGCAGTCAGCAAAATAATAAAGCTACTCTTTCATTGTTGCTATCGTACGAGCTCTCGGGGCGTACAGGAATGTAAACAAAGCCACATGTCATTTGATACAATATCATAATTACTTGTATTGTCAGGGATACTTTAATAAGTTTGTTTCTTAATCAAACATTATTACTTAATAACTGTAGCAATTACATGTTTAACCTGACAGAATGACTAATGTTTCAGAAGAAATATAGAGGAGCTTTTTTATTGTTGTTATTGTTACAGCTCTCGGGCATACAACAAAGTAAACAAAGCCACGTGAAATTTGAGATTGGCTAAGCAGCTTGAATTGATAGATACTTGAAAATGTATAAATCTCAGTTACTTAAATAGAAATGGCATATGTAGCAGTACTTACACATCAATTTCCCAGCAGATTTTTTTAAAAATAAGGTATACTTAATTTCAAGCTAACCAAACAGCCTGTGAAAAACTCCAGCCCCGAAATCTTAACAATCCCAAGAGAAAACGAGTTCAATAAAAAACGCACCTAGTAGCTTCTGTTAGGTAATTATTTATTCTGCGCCTGCGCTGTATAAAACAGGATACATACTACTAAATTACGACTAGAAGAATGATAGCCATTTTCGCACGCTTACCTACATCCAGTTTCTCTTTCGAAGGGGTGCGCATGCGCATCTTCCTGCGCGAAGTGACGTCATGTGCATTCTACCACTCCCGCCTCGACCTCCCCCCTACCAACAATCAGTCAAGGCGTGTACATTCACTCATCCTTTTTTTTTTCTGTGTGGACAACAATAGGCATTTTGTCATAGAGGCAATCTCATGACACATTTTTTATAGTCTGTCCTTGCACTATATTGTGCTAGATTCGTTTAGATCAATTATTTGTTTTTACGTTTACCTACAAATATTTGTGGGGGTACAAACTTTATTTTGTAACCCATTATCAAATTTTAGGGGAGTACATTGTACCCCTGTTCCCCCCCTCCTTCCCCGGTTCCTACGCCACTGAATGGGACGGTGTGAATACACACTTTTTGTCGTTCGTGCCAAAAAAAGAAGAGTTAACAAAGAGTGCAAAGTAGAAGAAAATTGCAGAAACCAACTATGAAACTGTTGTTAATTCAAGTGCAAGTGTGTTTACATATTACACTGGCCTTTTTCAAAAAAAGAAGAGCATATGATTCATGTAATGTTTGATGAAATGAATACCTTAGCTAAATCATTAGTTCCAAAAGTGTGCAAACTTGGCTCCGTCAAAGAACTTGGAGTGTGAGACTGTTTAAACCAGAAAATCTTCCTGTGAGTGAAGTTCAGGTCTCTGATGATGTTTCAGCAGAACTGTTGAAGGTGAGTTACATATATATATATATATATGTTAAGACATTTAAATGCAGTAATTAGCTATTATGTACCACAACACTCATATTCTTTGCAGATGGCTGATTTTAATATATTGCAATTTCTCAATATGGTGCAAAAGCATTTTGTTAAGGCATGTTTATACATACTCTCAAAATCATCTTTGAAGGCCAAACTATTGTTAAAAAAAATCAGTTTCCTTCAGCTGAAGGAGGAGTTTCTCTGCAATGTTCTTCCGATGTTGCCTTGGCAAAAGCTTTCCCTATGAATATTGAGACTGACAACCTTTGGGGCGAACGGAAGCTGCTACAGCAAGAGAAATTGTCTTTTAGTTGCAATAGCATTGCTTTTTACAGGAGGAAATCTTTTCTTTTAAAAGTAACTTGGATAGTATCCTCAAGTTGCTGCAGTTGTAGAAACGCTGCATTATATTTGCCACATGGAAATGCGGATGTGGAGCGTGGCTTCTCTGTATCTTGCAAGTTTTTAAAATGAAGAAAAAGGGTCCATGTCCGAAAGAACATTAAATCCTGCAACGGTTGTTAAAAGTGGTTTGAAAATATTCAACATGAAACCTCAATTTATTGTCATGACAAAGTAATTCCTGGCCATGGCTTGTAATGCTCATGCTAACTACTTGGCTCACTTGGAAATAAAAAGGGAAAAGGATAGCAGAGGAATTCAAAAGGTCAAACATAATCAAAGAATGCAAGATAATTTCAGTAGATGAAGAAAAGTTCAAAATATTGATGAGAGAAGAAGTGCAAACATGACAAGCTGTGGATAAGCTATTCCTTGAAGCTAACAAAAGGTTAAAGAGAGCTGTTTCTCAGGGTGTACAGCAACTGGAAAAAGCAGAAAATGTATGGGAACTCTACATAATTCGTAAAAATTCTGGAAATTATCCAGCGATGTTTTATCCTCTCTCTTTCCTTGAAAAATAAGCTTAGGGAGTTATCCCATGTTCTCATGGTCATAGCTTACCCAAGGCGGTGAAACCATTTTGGCAACTTTATGCCTCTTCAATTAGCTATGTCCGGACCGAACGAGAGTTTGTGCATGCGCATATACTTACCGTGCCGCAGACACGTGGAGTTGTAGCGCCATATATTAGACACATTCGAAAGTTCATGAGGGTAGGGTAGGGTAGGTCAGCCAAAATTTCAGATGAAGTTTTTCGAAATGTAACCCAAATGAAAATTACCCATTTTGAATGTCCATCTGGCAGCCTCTCAAGAAAGATAAGTGGTGATTAGCAGATGTAGGTCTCCATTTGGCTTAAAAAAAAAGAAACGGTAGACAACAAAAATCACAACCGGCATTTTCAATAACTCACCAGCTGGATTAGGGTAGGTTATCTCATTCACGTGACTATCACTAAAAGAACTTAACGTCTCTGTAATGCTTTTCATGGTAAGTGACAGTTGATTGAGTAGCTGTTAGTTGAAATTTCGAACATAGGTAGATGTCACTCTGGATAAATTATGACCACCTTAAAACTTGAAATTTTGACTGACCTACATAACCCCTCATGAATTTTCATAAGTAGGGCAGAGTCATGCAAAATCTCCTAATAGGTAGCAGTACTGTTGCATGCCGGGGGGGGGGGGGG
>PNEQ01088490.1:0-17749 GCA_003012365.1 Medauroidea extradentata | reverse complement strand
AAACAATTTATATAATGTAAGTTATCATACAAAGCTTAACAGTTTCACACGTATTCTCCACTGAGAAGTTGATACAGAATTACGGTAAAAGATTAAGAGAAAAATACTAAGCTGCTGTGGCCGACACGCGCGCCACTTTATTCCATTAAAAATAGGGACAAATCCCTAGTCGTACAGGGCTCGCGGCCGCGACAGCACACCCTCGACGTGTCAACGCAAACAAACAATTAACCAAACCTAACTGAAAAAAACACGAAAAAACATGAACACTAAACTCAAACAAAAGGAACTTACCGATGACATGGCTCAGGTGTGGCACCGCGGTCGCAAGCTAAACATAACCGCCCACGGTCGGGCCCGGGAGAAGACTGATTGTCTCGCTGACGGGAGCGTCTGAGCTGGGCACGGAAGGGAGAAGTGGGGGAAGCGCCGGGAAGGAGGGGAGAGCGAACACGAGCACATCCGATGGTGGCCGAGCACGGCCGAAGTCCGGGCGGTAAGTTCAAATCATTAAGCGCACAGGGCACCAGCAACAAGTTCCTCCAAGGCAACCTTACTACCAGTCCAAGATATGTAAATTTAAAAAATCTTCAAGTGTGGTGAACCAGAGTCGCCGACTCCCGGTACAAATCCTGAGAAAAATGGACTATTTGTTTTTCCCATTACGCGATGCAACGCTTGTTCACCAAATGATAACTACGTTTGATCAAATCATTCTTTTGTATACATCCATGCAAATGGCTCAGTTTATTCACGTTTGGGATAGAAGGATACTACATTCGGATAACTTATTAAATGACTCCAACCTCGTAACTTTGATGTAACGAGGCATCCTCACAATTCCTCAAGTTTAATTTTGCAACTTTATTATAATGCATTTAGTAAATATATACAGGTTGTAATGAGAAATATTTTATTATTTATAGAAATGAAAGTTACAAAACTTAATACGGTGATGACGCCTATCAACGATGTGTTTGTTTTTTTAATTATTATTATTATGTTTCTTTTATATTATAAATGCATCTATATGTTAAATTAGCATGAAAATTACGTTAATGCAAAATACATTTTCCTGTTGGAAAATGTAAACACAGGCTGTTACATGTTGTATTGTGCGCTCTAAGTTGTGGCTGTGCATACTGCTTCAGTTCAATGAACTCACTCGCTTACTGTCAATTTTATTTTTATTTTATTTCCACCATGTTTATTATATTTTTCCAGTGTAACACAATGCACAAGAGTATTTCCTCTACAGCACCTGTATTGTTTTATATTTTTGCAGTGTAACACTGAGCAGTCTCCCTGGTCTTTTAGGGAGTTTGTGGCAAATTATCATTGGTTTTGTGCCCTTGTTTTGGGTTAGGATCCTTTCTCTTGGTTTCGGTATCAGTAGGCCTTCCTATGTGTTTGGATTGGTGGTCGGCTTCAGACGTTTATGCTGAGAGGCTTCGCCCTGGTTGACGGTGCTACGGCCTTCCCTTGCCCGCCGGACCTGCCACTCCACTGGCCATAGAGAGGAGGGCCTGGGGGGTGTGGTTCCGCCAGCTGGCGGCAGAGGCGCTGTAGATAGGAGGTGGAGAGGGGTGCAGCAAGTAGTGGTGTGGTGGCGCGTGCCAGAGGGACGGCACTCTCAGGTTGTACTTCGAGCCAGCACATTCTATCGCTCCGAGTGGAACAAAAGAGTGTTGTGGCAAGTGGAAGTCTTCATGGAGCGGTTTTCAGTGTGTTTAGCACATGGACCATCGTGTGCCCGATCGGTTGACTGGTATAGCTGAGTATCGGGTGAATGTGTTCCCCTCGCTGCTTGGTAAGTGGGCGGCCTTGTGTTTGGGCCCATTGGATTGTGGGTGTAGGCCTTGTCAGCGCGGAGCATAATTTTCTGGTCTTTGATTGATTGCATTTGGGAGAAACCAGAGTAATAGTGTTCCTGGATATTTGTTTGCCTGTGTGAGGGCGGTTTGGAAAATTCGCTTGAAGGTTTTTCGGGACGCATCGAGGCGTGAATGTGGAACTCGGTAGGCAAAATTAGCGATGGGATCTTGCTACCGTTATTATGAATGCAAGAGTAGTCGATGAGAGGTGTAATTGCGCTACAAATGCTTGTTGAGAATGGGTCAATTAAGAGTTAAAAGGGAAAGACTGTGGTTTGACTTGTAATGTGCTTGCTTAAAAGAGTAGTAATTTGTAAATACCGAAATGAACTAAAAATGAGAAGCGCTGATTGCCGGAACTCATTTGGTTTAACAGCCTATGTGAAATTGTATAAGTATTGTATTGCCAAATGTATGTTCAGTGAAATGGAAGTGGTAATACACTTTTTTTATACTAAAGATATGTTTCCTTTCTTTGCTCAAGAATGTTCGGTTATTCTCTAACCTGCTTTAAGCATTTGTTAGCTGAATTGGTATTCTTGTCATGTTATTGCATTCTGGGTGCCTCTATTAAGGGTTATTTTGGGGAGCTGAATATCATTGGCCATCTGCCTTTGGGAGAAGTTGTTGCTGAAATGGCTCAACACAATGCACCTGTATTGTTTTTAGTCACTGTGCATGAGACAAATTGACTTGTGGAGAGCCGTTACAGCATTCATTGTAGTTTTTCTGCTGTTTCTTTTTATTTTTATTTTGTACAATAGTTCCCAACCATCATGGCTGGATGACATTTTGTGGACATGTGTTCGACCGCTCAGTTTTAGGCCTCCTGCCAGCGCCTCCCCTTCGTTCCCCCTTCTCTCGCACTCCACGCTGCATGCACAACTTCTTCTCTCCTCCTCCACTACTTCTTTTGTGCCGGCCTGCGGCCAGGCGCCCAGTTGTGATTGCAGCTCGGGCCGAGCCACACCTTCTCCTTTGATACGGAAAGGTGCTTATTATACAAACTTTGTCTTTTCTCATCCCTTTTTGCCCAGTTCAACTTCTTGTTCAGTGACGTCAAGTTGTTTTGTGAAACATTGTATTTCTAAGGGAGTAATATAGTGTTGCAATCAGAAACTGGAGTTTCTCTGACCCGTGGGTCTTGTAGATGGAAATCCCACCTTCCCCTAGCCCATTGATATTCCCCAAGTACTTTAATGTTTTGGTCTAATTTGGGGTTTGAGGAGCCAACCGTCACATGGCTGCGCGGATTTCAGCCCCGGGCAGGGGAACGTAAGTGCTGAATTTTCGGTGTGGGACTTGAGTTAGGATACTGCGTGACGTTTCTCGACGTTATGGCAGATCGGGGGACATAGTTTGTTGCTCGTGTGGGCTACCTAGAATTGACACAGTATCTTAACAAAGCAGGAGTAGAAGAAACAGTCACGGAAATGAGATTAAAAGCTATGGCTTACGTCGGTAATCTAATAGGGTTCGGCGTTGCTGCCTTTGACCAATGTGTGCCGTCGGCGTTATGGCCTTTGATGGGGGCACAGTCTATTTTGTTAGGTAGTAGATCCCTTGTGCCTAGACTAACAGTTATTGAGCCTTGAACAGTTATAGACTTCTTTGTAGAGGTGGATTGACTGCATGCGACCCAGTTGGTAGACTCGATTTTTCTACAGTCCTTGTTACCTCAGGTAACTGGGCTGGCGTTGGATGTTTTGAGCAACGTGATATCGAGTGTAGGGAGTTACGAAAACTTCAAAGAACGTCTAATCGAGTCTGTTGGGTCTTCCCGACTGTAGAAATTGGTGAAGGCAGATTCGGCCAATCGATTTCAGAGGGTAAGGAAATCTGTTCCTTCGTTTGTCCAGACGGTGTGTAACTACGCCCAAACGCTTAATTTGACTCTTGATGAGTCTAAGGTAATTAATGGCGTATTGGACCATTTACGACCCGAGGTGAAGGCTTTGCGTGCCGTGTTTCTATGACCGGCGACTCTAGACGAGTTGCGCCGATTAGCAGTGGAGTTACAGGGAGAAGTAGATTTGAATGTGGAATACTGTCGTGGTACTGGTATGGTTAAGGCTGGTCCCACGGGGGAAAAGGAAAGTGGTAGGTGAGAGGTCCGTAGTTGGACGAGTGAAGGGTCGACCCGTGGCCGCCGTGACCTGAGGTCCGAAAGTGGTAGTTTGGGAGATGTAAGGACAGAAGTACGTCCTAATGAGGGGAGTCGTAGTCTGTGCAGTAATTGTACCAAATTTGGGCACAAAGTTTAGAGTTGTCAAGAATTGCAAGTTGCGAAGGTTGAACGTCATTGTTTTATGTGTGGAAAAGTGGGACATTACTGAATCGCGTTCGGTTCGGGAAATGAGGGAGACCCTCCCGCATGATCCCGAAGCGATGGAATAGTGGGCAGAGAAGGGAAATTAATAAAGCATGTTATGTGAATGTCGGGCAGAGAATAGCGTTTAGATTTTGTTGATACAGGTTCATCCCATTCCTTCGTGAAATCATCTTTCTTGGGAGATTTTCGTGGATGCGGAAGTTTTAGATTTTCGACGATCTGATGGCTGAAGTCGTGTTAGGGTTAGATTATTTGAGTGAAAAGCAGGTTGCAAAAAGCAGGTTGGTAAGAGAGAACTGTATTTCGCCTTTGCGCCTGAAGTAAAACTGAGACTTACAGAGCTTAGGAAAAGTGTGAGTGTTATCAACGGGTTGGGTGTCATATCACATGAGGTTGTGCGTGGTCAGATGAAAGAGGTAGTTCGTGAGTACGCTGACATTGTAACTCGTAAAATTGGATGTTGTGACGTGTTACCGTACCGATTCACGGTCACTAGTAATGCACCCGTGTGGCAGCGGCATTTTAACTATCCTCCACCTAAATTACACATATTTCGGGGTATTATTGACAAATTGTTGAAAGCTGGGGTGATCTAGCCTTCTAAATCAGACTACGCATGCCCTGCGTTTTTTGGTTAAGAAAGGGAACGGAAGAGGCTACCATTTGGTAGTCAATATGATGGCTGTCAATAAATTGATTCGAATGGACCCATTTTCAATGCCGACCGTGGAAGTCGCTTTGCAACATTTAGGGAAGGCCAAGATCTTTTCTCTGGTAGATTTGAACCATAGCTTCCACAAGTGTTTGGTGCATCCCAACAGTCGAAAATATACTGCCCTTTGCACCCAGTGGGCTCAGTACGAGTTCATTTGCGTTCCGATGGGCGCGTGTTTTGGTACGCAAGCTTTGTCGTGTGTGATAGATCATGTTTTGTCAGATCTTAAATTTAAGTTCGTGTTTAATTACATTGACGACATTGTGATATATAGCGAGTTTATGGATGAGCATGTGGAAAACGTTCGGATGGTGCTTCAGTGTTTGCGACAGGCAGGCATGACAATTAATCCTTCCAAAGTCACATGGTGTTCCGATTCAGTGCGGTTTTCGGGATATATTAATAGTGGATGGGCATTTATTCATGGATTTGGCAAAAGTGGAGCCAATTGTTAATTTTCCACGTCCCATTTCCCTTACGGTGTTTCTAAATTTGTGGGCATGATGGGTTGTTATTCGCACTTTATTCCCCAGTTCGCAGAAGTCGCGGCCCCTTGAGTATGTTGAAGTGGCGTGGTCAGCCTTTTGTTTGGAGTGGTGACCAAGAATGGGCCTTCAAGCGATTGAAGGCAGAGTTGGCCACTAGCCCAGTGTTGAATCTAGCCGATTTTTATGCCCGGTTTGTTCTTCATGTTGATGCTTCGTCGGAAGCTCTAGAGACAGCACTGGGTCAGATGCGGAATGGGGCGGTGGTGCCAGTGGCCTTCGCGAGTTGGGTGTTGACGAATGATGAGAAGAAGTTAAGCGCCTATGAGAAATAGGTGCGTACATGCGTTTATAGGACGACGCGCTTCACCGATTATCTTGATACTGTTGATTTTGACCTGTATTCTGACAACCAGGCCATCACTTGGTTGTTGTCCCACTGACACGAATTTGGGAAATTGGATCGTTGGGCCTGTCGCCTGACCCGATTTCGGTTTCAGGTTCGTCATATCCCAGGGAAGTAGAATGTTGTCACCGACACACTATCCAGAATGTTTGCAGTAGAGAATTTTGAACAGGATGTTGATGTTCTTGTGAAATCGTGTGGGGCCTTTGCGAGCGCTCCAAATTTTTATGTGAGACTAAGAGCTGCTCAAGAACCCGATGATGAATGTAGGCAAGGGTGAGGTGATACTGTATGCCGTGAAGGATGGGTTATTGCATTTTGTGGGTCGGAACCGCCGTCCTAATTAACTTGTTATAAGCAACAAAAAATATTTTTAAAAAATTACTACAGTGAACCCTCGATAACTCGGACCTCGATGTCCCGGACTTCGGATAACTCGGACAGAATTTCAAAAAACAAAATTAATTTTAATTAAATTATTTTTTGGTCAAAAATCATAAGAAAATTGTGTCTGCCTCATTTAAATCCATTACGTTTTATTTAAAAACAGTATTAAGCTTTAAAAACAGTTGCTCATCGCTACGTAGCCTTTAATAATCCCACCGTAAAATATCTGGCAAGTTCCGTGTGATTAAATGTTGCTAGCGAGGCGCGCAAGCGGAGATGCAACTCAGCAGGCGCGCGAGCGGAGATGCAACTCAGCAGGCAGGCCTCCTTTCTTTATCTTTCCTCCCTCTTCATGGCCCGAGCAAGACACGTACGTGCATCATAAATAAACAGTTCAGTATGATGCTGGTGAATTGGACGGTAACTACAGGTCACAATGGCACCTAAAGGGAAATTTATATTGTTCTGGTATGTGCGATAAACTCAAGATTGCAAAACAATTTGTTCCGGACATTAATAAAAAAAATTAAAAGCTATTGGTTTGCATTGCAATGTAGGCAAGGTGGTGAGAGGGTTTTACGGCCCTTTAACGTCGTCTTACAAACTGATGAGGATGAAGTGAGGTGAAAAAACAACACAACCTCCATGCCTGAGCAAGGATTCGAACCCAGGGCTTCTCGCACAGTAAACTGCCGCCTAACCCACTACGCTAGAGGCCAGCGCGATATCGAAAAAAAAAAAACAGGGCTTAATAAATTATAAAAAAGGGGAGGGGGCAGAAAGAGGCTTTTGCCCCGGGTCTTACATTCTAGAGGGCCTCGCTTTTGAAAAAGTTAAATGGTTAAAATAAATGGGCTTTTATTGAGTTCCCGTTAATGTTGATGGTATCTGTGAAATTTATTTTAAGTGTAAAGGGTGTGTAAAGACGTCACTGATCTATGACAACGCAGCCAAGGTAAGATAGTATGAAGGGAGGCCTACAAGCGCACATTATCACTTCAACCACGGTCGTAGACTTCAACTAAGCAAAAAAAAATGATGAAATGTAGACTGAGATTTACGTTACTCCGGCCTCGTATTCTAATAAAGAGGACCTGGAAAATAAACAATTTCTCGTAGGAAACTAGCAGCTGGCTGGAGAAACTGTGACATGCTGATGTAGAGCAATTTTTCACGTAAACATCTCGTGAGTTGCATGTGGTCACGTGCGGTGTTTATATTGCTGTTGAGACTGTACTGGTTGACCTTGACTACTTCCGCTCGCTCTCTACCGCCCTAGCTTATCTCACACACACGCGCACGCACAGACTGTCGTCAGCCAGACGACAGAAGGGGGTGAGAACTTTTACGTGGTCGAAGGGTACCTTGGTGCCAGATTAGCACAGATAAAAAAAGATCAGCCAGAAGTAGCATAAAAAATAAATAAAAAAGTGTCTGCCGGCCCAGCTTGTTTGACATTCCTTCTTTTATAGTTCTCCCGTTACAGTGATAATTTCCCCACTACCCCCTCCTGTAAATTGATAAGTACAAAGCAGTATATATTGCCGCTTCTTTGGCTTGTAGAAATGATAGCGTACTGGTTTCCTCACGTTTCTTGTGATTGACTGATATCCCCTCCATCCGGACGCCCCTCGATAACACGGACAAATCGTAACTCGGACAGCTTCTCCCCCCTTTTAGTCCGAGTTATCTAGGGTTCACTGTATATGATAAGAAGTCAAGTATGGGCTATGCACGTCACAATCCCCCATTTAACACGCAATGTATTTTCCCGAGGGACAAACCATAAGGGTTAAGTACACTCTCAATATATCAGTATATAACTTTTTCATAATTACAATGAACTCAAGACAAATCACATTTTGCCCTCCCCCCCCCCTCCCACATGATCAACAAATATCGACCAGACACAAAATTGCTGCTTTCTTAACTTCTAAACACCACATTTTAAAAAAACAAAGCAAAAAGAAAATTTAACTGTTTATTGGTATTAGAACTTACCCTTGAGCACCCTTAATTTCTAAAGGTAAAGTAGTAGAAGAGAGAAGACGACAAACAACAGGTTAGTGTTTCCCAATGCGGGTAGGTAGAGAAAGTGAGCTGTATAAAATTGTGCATCGTATTAGCAGTTTTTTTTTCTCTCTCTTTTTCTGTTGTTTTTTTATGTCTTAAATCACAGAGAAAAAGTAAAATTAAAATTAGGAATGTAAACATTGTTGTCCAGGATATGGCCCCAGGGATAACAAAATCTAAAACCATGGCAGCGGAAGAAAAATAACTATTTGATTTAATAAAAGCAATGTTAGAGGCACAGACTAGGGCACTGGTAACAGAAAAACTGACAGGAGAAATTATGAGGGAAGTTAAGGAGTTAATGGAAGAGATGAGTAGAGAAATTAAGAGTTGTGCAGAAGCATTTAGTATAAAACAAACATATCTAGTGAGGAAGTGAAAGTTTAAACAAAGAAACCAGATACAGTGTCCAAGGTTGTGGAAGAGTTAGGCCTACAGGAACAAAGTGACAGAGGTACAGGAAGGTAAAGGTGAGGTTAGGCCTAATAATAAAGTTAAAGTTGTGTCCCATGAGATGGCAGTTTAAGGTATACAGGAAAATGACTGTGTGACTTGTATGTTCCGTATAGCCTATCCAGCTTTATTTTAGCCAACGTGTGTTCCGACTGTAGCGTAACTTTGCTCAGTGCCCACCAAGTGTTTGGAGAAGGTGAAAATAAGCAGCACGTTACTTTGTGAACCACAGAATATTCGCTCCATCCATCGAGAGCCATAGATGCGGACCTGGTCTGGGAAAGATAGTAATGAACAACGGGGCATTTTACTGGTGTTGTAGACGTAATGCCGACGGCACAAAGTGTAATTTTAAACTATCTGCTAGAACAGGGACCTTCTTCGATCAGTCTAAACTGTCACTTAAGAAGATTTTACAGTTTTTACTAATGTGGTGTCTCTTGAGAAATCCACGCCAGAGAACCATCATGGAAGAACTGCAATGTTCGGCCAAGACAGTCGTCCAGTGGTCCAGCACTTGCCTATCAATTTGCGTTGATTGGTTACATTCAAAAAGGCAGCGAATAGGCGGACCAGGCACCGTCGTCGAGATTGACGAATCCAAACTTGGAAAAAGGAAAAATAGAAAAGGTGAAAGATCGAGACAGTGGGTATTCCGCGTGTTCAGCGAAATGATACATCCAGGTTCTTCCTGGTTCCCGTCGACAACAGGAATGCAGGTACCTTGACCAAAATAATCAGGGAGTGGGTGAGGCCCGACACAACTATAGTCAGCGACTGCTGAAGGGGCTACAAGTCACTGGACGCCTACGGTTATCGTCACCTGCAGATGAATAACTCCAAAGAGTTTGTGTGTAGTAAAAAAAGTGGTGACGTACATCGTAGGAACTTGGAACGACTGGCAGGAGAGGATTTGATTGTGAACACTCAAACCATTGAAAGAAATATGTGTTCAGTCAAGTATAATATTCCATGCTTCGGACGAAGGAAAAAGCACTGGGAGGGCTACCTTGCGGAATACTCCTGGAAGAAGAACCATCCCTAAGGAAGCAGGTTGCATTCGTTCCTGAAGTACGCCTCTACGATGTACCTGCCGCCAGAGACGCTGGAAGCTGCTTGCAGGTACGCTTTGTACATTGAGTGTATTTTTTAAACATGTGTTATGGCAATTTTTTTTTTCAACTCATACCTAAAAAAAAAAATTTAAAATTTTAAGAAGTGGTAAACTGTTAATTTTTAATATCACAGAAGCATGTTTTTCAGTCGAGTTGTTTTAGTAAACAAACTTAATATTAAGTATAAGATATTGAGTAACGTTTGAGTTACAACATGCAAATATTTTTTTGTTATATTATGATTGTTAAGACTCTTTATTTAATGCTTTTTTAACTTCTCTTTCTCCAAAAATGTTCAACACTTCTTTAATTATGAGTCACCAAGAATCAGACAATTTTAAATTTAATGCATCACACTTTTCGTAAAAACCAGCAAGTTGCGAATCATTTACCAGTGTTTGAAAAATTTCTTTGTTTTCATTTCCTGAAAGTATTTGTTTTATTTTATTTAAATTATCAGGATCTATCAATTGTTCAGTTACATCATTTATTGAAGAATTACAGATTGTAAAGTAATCCCTGTAAATACAAGACAGCAAACAGTTTAGTCCATGTGGGAAATTTTTAACGTTGTTTATTTATTTCTTACAAAAACAAGTTTAATTACCAATACCTTTTTTTTTGGTAGAGAAAGGAAACATTGTAAACAAAATAAATTTTTCATTAAATAGAAATGTATTTTAAAAAAATATTTATAACACAAAATAATATGCAAAATAATATATACATAAAAATTTTTTGGCTGTAGTTCTGGCTCTGGCAGTAGCTGTCCTGACTCGGACAGTAGCGGTCCCGTCTCTGGCAATATTTGTCCTGACTGCTGCAGCTGTCATGACGACTGTGACTGGCCTAATTGGCCCAACTGGCCTGGCTCTGGCAGTAGCAGTCCCGTCTCTAGCAGTATTTGTCCTGACTGCTGCAGCTGTCGTGACGACTGTGACTGGCCTAATTGGCCCAACTGGCCTGGCTCTGGCAGTAGCAGTCCCGTCTCTAGCAGTATTTGTCCTGGCTGCTGCAGCTGTCGAGACGACTGTGACTGGCCTAATTGGCCCAACTGGCCTGGCTCTGGCAGTAGCAGTCCCGTCTCTGGCAGTATTTGTCCTGGCTGCTGCAGCTGTCGTGACGACTGTGACTGGCCTAATTGGCCCAACTGGCCTGGCTCTGGCAGTAGCAGTCCTGTCTCTAGCAGTATTTGTCCTGGCTGCTGCAGCTGTCGTGATGACTGTGACTGGCCTAATTGGCCCAACTGGCCTGGCTCTGGCAGTAGCAGTTCCGTCTCTGGCAGTATTTGTCCTGGCTGCAGGCAGCTGTCCTCACGACTGTGACTGGCCTAATTGGCCCAACTGGCCTGGCTCTGGTAGTAGCAGTCCCGTCTCTAGCAGTATTTGTCCTGGCTGCTGCAGCTGTCGAGACGACTGTGACTGGCCTAATTGGCCCAACTGGCCTGGCTCTGGCAGTAGCAGTTCCGTCTCTGGCAGTATTTGTCCTGGCTGCAGGCAGCTGTCCTCACGACTGTGACTGGCCTAATTGGCCCAACTGGCCCGTCTCTGGCAGTTCTGGCTCTGGTAGTAGCTGCTGTCCTTATTGGTACTGTAGCTGCAGTACCAGCAAAGACAGCTGCTGCAAATAATGGTGCAGAAGCTGGGGGTGGTGTAGAAGCTGGGTTTGATATGGAAGCTGAGATGGAAGCTGGGGGTGGTGTGGAAGCTGGAGTGAGTGAGTGAGTGAGTGAATTCGGGGAGGGGGTGTGGCGATGATGGTGGGTGTAGGAGAGGATGATAATTTTGAAAATGTTATTGGGATGGATGGGTGATGGAGATTGGGGTGGAGGGTCGTTGAAAGTTAATGGTGAATGTTTTCGGTGGTTAGTGGGAGGTTGTTGTGATCGGTTAGTGGGGCGTTGCGATCGGTTAGTGGAGGGTTGAGGAGAATAAGGAGGTGAGGGAGGTTGTGGGCGGAACAGCCGTACCCGCCTTAAGGAGTCTCATAAGAAGTATTGTTGACTTGCACCACCCTTCTGATGTTCCTCAGTCTATCAGCCATGGTTGACTAAACACTCGCACACTGCAGTTCACCCTCCACTCACTAAAAGTCACACGATAATCCCCCCTTCTTCGCCATTTTTTGTAAGAGTGCCAGAGAAAGTTGCGGTGCAGGAAATACCGCCGCTCCTATGTCGTCTGCCTGGCAGCTTGCCATGTTTGAAAGAACACAATCTCTAACACAGACCAACACACTTGCCATTTGTATTCCAAAGGGAAAAATATAATCATATCACAACACTTATTACTAACTAAATTGCAAATTTAATATGGACTAAATAATAGTGATATTTATTTGGCAATTTGAACTAAATTTATTGTAAGAGATAATATTTTTTAATGCTGTAATTATAATACACGTAAATGTATTCTTACAATATTTTTTTTTTTTAATTCATATTTAAAAGAAAGCAATGTAACACATCTGTTTTATACATTTTATGTATATTTACTAAAAACATTAGTAGGAAACATACAATCATTTTATAAATATGTATTTCAAGGAGGTTGGTAGTTAGTCAAGTTTTAAAGAAGTGCCATTCCCCTCCCCCCTTCCCCTTCCACGTGATTATTTTTTTTTTCCTTTATCCTCGTACACATATAAAAGTCGGCTACGAGCAGCATAAATAACAATGGCTAGTGTTACAGACTTTTGTCCAGGCTTCGACGTACGTACGGTTTTGGTCATGCTTCCTGATTTAAAAAAACAGTTTAAGTTCACTGTATTGTCGACTCAGTTGGGCGTATTAGTGCGTGCAAAACACATCCGAAAATTTTGTTCGCAAGTTAATGTGAAATTTGACGAGTCGTGTTATATAGACTCTACAGATCTTTGAGATGTCTTTGTACATCCAATGCGAGGCAGATTGGCAACGATACTAAGTTTTTAGAAATAAGTTTAAATGTTCAGATTTTATTTCTCTAGAATCTTTGAGGAATAGCATTAGTCCTTTGGAGTTTACAGATACTAACACTAGAAGAATGGTACTGCAACTGGACGCACATATTTTACGGCTTGCTAACGATCACGAAGGTGTAAGGATAGTGCAAAATTTTCCAGTTTATTGTGACAGTACTAATAGGAAGTGTGGAGTGAACCAATTAGTGAATGACATATTTGTAAGTGTATTTAAACGGAGCGTACCTCAGTGGCGAGCATAGTTGGAGATTTGGTCGTTGCTGTAGGACGCGAATATAATAAAAGGTTCCCTGTCACAGTTTGTAATAAGCATGGATTGTACGTGAAGCTTAAGAGTTCTACTGACAACATGCTGAAATATTTCTTTAGGAAGGTTGTAAACTGTTGAATTCAAAGGAAGGAATTAATTTTTTTTTAAGTTTCGCTTTCTAGGAATCAATTTTTTTTATAACCATGGAACCTATTGGGGCTTCGATGAATCTACTGCTTTGATCACGCTTCCAGACTTTGACAGGCCGTTTTGTTTTACTGTGATATCGTTTACCACATTTGTGCGAGCGAGCCACGTTCAAAGCTTCTGTTCGGCAATCAACGTGAAATTGGATTGGAAAGACAGAAAGTTTATAGATTTTACATTAAATTTCGAGACATGTTTGTATGAAAACATTAAAGCAGAATTTGTAAAGTAGAAGCAATTTAGAAATACGTTTGAAAATGATGCTGTATTTTTTTCCCTTCATTCTTTACTAAGTATTTTTGGTAAATTCGAAACGATGGACACTAATGTTAGGAGAATGCTACTACAGCTAGAAATGTGTCAGTTGCTACGTGCAAACAAACACGAAGCTGTAAAGGCAGTAAAAAATTTTTCAGTCTTACTGTGACAGTCTTGATAGGAAAAGTGAAGTGACGAAATGCATGCATGATATTTTTGCAAGTGTTTTTGATCAGTACTTACCTCACATTACGAGCGAAATAGGACGTTTGGTTGCTTGTAATGAAAAAAGTGATTGTTACAACAGATTCAGGATTCCCTTAAATGTTTCAGAATATTTTGTAATTGTACTAAAAAACTGAAAAACTTTTTGAAAGATTGAGAGCTATTCCAAACGTGTTTTATAGACATGTGTGAATACATTAACTTATGGTTTTTGGCTGCAGTACCTTGCTTGAACGTGTTGCATTATGCTGTCTGGTAGATGAATTATTATTTTTACAAAAAATGTTGTGCGTAACTTATCCAAGGCGTCAAAAATGTCAAATTCCTAATTTGGTCAAATTTCAGAACAAATGCTTTGGTTTCTTGACAAAAATGTCATTATTTCGTAAAATAATCAATTACGTACTGGTTTAATGTGTTCCCGAGTTATTTTATTTGCACTGTACGACAGAAAATTTAGTGTGATAAGTTTCATACTGTGTTTGCTGTAAATTTTATATTACTGGATACACTATGCAGTACAATAACCGAGAGAATATTAAGAAATGGCAAATTTATTAGTAACTAGAGGGTGAAACTACAGACATTGGAAATGGACAGAGCATTTGTGGGGCCAGGGGAAAATTGTAATGACATTATTGTAGTGAGAGATGTAGAACAGTGGGGGTTCAGGAATGGCACCTAGATGCAGTTAAGCTTACAGGCCAGGAAGAAGTGGGGGATGAAGTCTGTGTGGTGAAGCTGGCAATGCAGAGAAGAGTTGAAAGATGGGGGGGGGGGGGGGGGGGGGGGGGGGGGAGGTGTGCAGGAGTGGACAAGAGGAAAGGTGAAAATCAAGGTTAGTTTTGACAGTGTGTATCCTGTGTTGTTTTCAGAAGAGCAAGAGGAGTGTGTCGGTGTGAGGGACCTGTTCAACAGGGTACAAGAACATGGGTTTATTCTATAACTTTAATGAAAATATTTTACAATTTAATTAAATTATCAGTTGGGTATGGCACCACTAGGTTTATGACAACGTGGTCATATTGTAATTAGGTACCTTCTGCACAGTAACACTTTTGAGTTAGGTAAGATTGAATGTTGTTCATATAGTTTTTCACCTTGTGAGCAAGGTAGAAATAACTGAAATATAAGTTTTTACATTAAAGTTTGATAATGTATAGATAATTAGAAATTTAATTACATTGATCAACCCAGAGGGTAATAATTGATTGTTTCAGAGCTTTGAGAAGTATTTCAAGTTGTGTTAAACATGTATTTAATTTAATGTAATATGTATAAGCAGAATTTAACAAGGCAGTGGAGAGTAATAATAATAATAATTTAAGATTAAATTTGAGAATGTAGCAGCAGTGTAAACAAATGTTATGGGTTAATTTTAATTTGAATATGTGGGAGTTAATGTTTCGTTTTTGAAGTTAGAAACTGGATAATGTAATTGTGGTTATGGTTTAATAAGTTAAAATGTAAAGGGGAGTGCTGCAAAGGTGTAATGGAAGGAGGAAGTGGTTGCTGTGGGAGAAGGTGTGTGAATGTAGCAATGCATCATGTTTTGAGTTAAGGAACAAGTCGTCAACGTTTTGAGGTTATGGTGAGTTCGGGAGCCTTCGGCGTGGAGCAAATAGGGCTTGCCCGGTGTTTATTATTGAGATATAAGGGTGAAGTTGATTTTGTGGTTGTGGCCTCGTCGTGGTGCGAATAGGTACGCCTTATGATGATTTAAGGAACTATAGGGTTGTATTGTTGTGTGAATTTGTGAAGTGGTAATGGTGTGCGAGTAGTAAGAGGTTATGGTGCAGCCTCCCTGTATTAAAGATTAATGTTTTGGATGTTTTGTTCAAGAATTAATGTTTATTGTTTGTGGTAGTAAGTAATTAGGAGGATTTATGTAAAGTGAATGGCTTTAAAGTTTGTGTGCTGCTATAAGTCAATGATATTTTACCTTTTTTTTTTCTCACAAGATAAATTTGTGATTGTGAAGAAAAATAGTTCGAGTGAGTAAAACAACTGTGCCTGTGGTTAAGTCGTTTGTAATAATTAGGTATTAGTGTTCTTCTCAGGGTTGATCATAATAAGTAGATGAGGTATTGATGGTGTAGTTACTTTTCTTATTAAATACCTTGATGGTAAATTCACTTGTAAGAATCTGGCATTGATTTTTCTTGAAGATTGTTAAAGTTCAATATTAAGAAAAGGTGGATAGTTATGTGAAACTCAGCTGTATCTACAGAATGTATGGCAAACTTGCCAAGTGAAATAAGTGAAGACAGTTGTAATTTTTGTTTGTTGTCTGGTGCCATGTGCCCAGACATAGTAAAATTACAATTCAATTTTTTGTATTTTTGTGTGATGTATTGGGTATAACAAATGTTAGCCTAAATCAGAAATCAAGTAAATAATGAGTAAAAACACAAACAAGTGAGATGTAACCAATGTAGAGTTGGGGTGGCAACAGAAGTAGAATTGTATTGCATTTAAAAAAATTTTTTATCACTATATTGTTTTGAACCTTGAAAACACCACCAGTAAAATAATACACATT
Organism: Medauroidea extradentata; assembly: GCA_003012365.1. Taxonomy (NCBI): domain Eukaryota; kingdom Metazoa; phylum Arthropoda; class Insecta; order Phasmatodea; family Phasmatidae; genus Medauroidea; species Medauroidea extradentata. Next base: position 1,466 of record PNEQ01088490.1, on the reverse strand, counting down.
TATTTGATACAAATTAATTTACTATTTACTATTGTTTGCTGCGAATTGCTGTTTGGCGAATGATGTTACTTAATAGTAAGTTGAACCAATATTAAGGTTTCAAGTGAATTAAATTCCTTGTAAATTGATCATTACTGAGCATGATAGTTTTGTAATTTGTTTCTTCATAAAGTGTTTTTGAATATTGTGGACAGGGAAATAAGTATTAGATTTCATATAATATAAAATTAAATGAAATAATAACATTGAGTGACATAATACATTAGTGAATCTGCTGCAACCTTTCAATTTATGCTTGCAACTGCTCGACTTGTGGCAACAGGCCAATACAGCCAAGGGTTGATATGATATGTTTGTGTTTAGGAAATAGGTGTATGTTAATATACTCTTGGTCGTCTTGTCTTTTAGTTGTTTACCATCTCGTAGCCGTTGATGGCTGTTAACTTGGTCTAAATGGAAGTGATGTACGAGGAAGGGTATTATGCAGAGAAGTGTTATGTGAAGAAGTTGTTCTAGTGTGTGGTGATGTAATTGTTGATTTTTGGGCACCTTCATTGGTGGTCCAATGGGGTGTACCCAGTGTGTAGGTCACTCTCGTTGTCGTTCCAAAGGAGTGTAAAATATTTTTTTTGGAGTGATATAAGTTGATAGTGCAGACTTCCTGTAATCAGCTGAACTTTACAAAGCCAACCAAGTGTATAGGTTGTAATTTGTAGTATAAAGAATGGTAAGAGTTTTCAATTGCTTTAAAATGTTGATTCACACAACACTACCACCCACGTCGACCGAGTAACGACCTGCAGCTCTCGCTGCATTCCAGCACATCCCTGTACGTGCCTCCAAGCAAGTGAACTCTGACCTGCCTGACAGATAAATCCATCCCAACACAGGCTAGCTCAGAGCCTACTTGAAATTTAAAAATCCAAACAAGGCAAATATAAGAAAAAGTTACTTAGAAAAGTTGTTTGAAATTAAATTAGCTTTAAAATGAGACCAAACACGATACAAATCAGATAAAATTGATATGTAAAATTTGATACTTTTATCTTGCTTTAACAGTTCTATGTAAATTTTGAATAAAATTTTAATGTTAATTTCTCTTCTAGCATCCCCAATTAATATTTTGGGTCCCAATGCATACATCCTTGCACTTGGTTAAGTTGGCCCAATTAACTTGTTATAAGCAACAAAAATATTCAGTAAAAAAAATTTACTATATGATAAGAAGTCAAGTATGGGCTACAAGCCAGTGCACATCACATCATCAAACTTGTGTTTAATGACAAAGCACAAAAAAGAAAAAAAACATACATAAAAAACATACACTCACAAAACAGAGAAAAAAGCAATCTTAGAGGAATTCTGTCAGGTTTTTTTATTAAAAATTAGACAAAGGGTAGAATTCAGTTGAATATATCGACACTACACCCAGACACAAAAGACAGACACAAACAAAACCAGATTCC
>PNEQ01088489.1:0-20249 GCA_003012365.1 Medauroidea extradentata | reverse complement strand
TGGAGGTAGCCACGCGCATCGCGGCTCCTCGACCTTCAACTCTTTCTCTTTTGTGCCGAACATTTTAGTTTACAATAATCAGTTATTTCGTTGGATCAGTAACATACATTTTTTTGTGCATCTCGGAGTAGCGCCACCCCCATCCCTGCAAGCTCTTTTCGCTCTGGGGTTTAAGCATCCATGTAGTCATTTTCATAGTCGTGTACGCGAGTGCGCGCAGTGCAGCTTCAGCCGACCACAGGCTATGTGTGTGGGACCGCTTAACGTACGAGAGTACAATCATTTGTGTGGACCAGTATCACAATAAATCGCAGTGAAGTTTATTCCGCGAGTGTTATTGGCCACGGCTACTTCTTGGTCCTTCGGGAGCTAGTCCCCCCAACCAGCCATTCACAGAACCAACGCATCACTCATCTCCGGCGTGGAGGACACAGAGAGGACATCGCCACACGGGCGGTAGACCCGCGCCCTCACAGCAGCAGCGAGCAGCCGGCACATTCGGGTTTTTGGGTTACTGGATCCACATGGTATGTAATACGACACCACACCTCTCTGGCCTCACCAAGAGCACGTCAACTGTACAAGTGACATAAATAACACTGGAAGAATCGCTAGCCGACACGTTGAAATTGTTGACGAAGCATGTTAATCCGAAACCTAATGGACTTGTAGAATCTTTCAAGTTATATTATAGGAATCTACATGATGGAAAATGAGGGGGTGGGGTTGTCTGGTACCGAGCTCTGGCAGCACTGTAACTTAGCAGACCTTTAACGTATGCTTGTGTTGAGTGCTGTACTACAGATCTCGTGGCCCCTTGATAACACCGTAGGCACAGGCAAAGAATTCCTATAAGAACCTTGTGTATATCTATTTAGAAGAAGTACTAAATAAATAAAATTAACTAATAACAGAATTCCTTCGGGCCATACCAAAGAGAGATAGAGATCACGTTACTAACAAAATTTCCTCCAAAAATATATTTAATGTTATTTTTCAACACACATATTTAAAATAAAATACCTGTAGCTAAATTCATAGAATGCCATTTTTCAACAAACATGATCATAATTTACAAATTATCAAAATATCTTATTTTTCCCTCTAAGATTTCTTCTCTGTCGTTACATTGAATACTTTAATTGCAGGAAGGGCTAAAACTTGACATTTTCAAAGTTCTTATTAGAAAGGGGAAAAACTAACAGTGCAACCCTAATTTCCATTTTTCCATGGCGCTGTGCCCTTGCACGTACTTGTTATGACTCAAGGGCCTAATTGTGAACATACTTAACTTTATGCAGCATAGTGTCCTCCCGACGAGAGCCAAATCTCCCCGATCTGGACTCTACGCCGGTATTTATGTTCTTAATTTCCTTACGCCCTCTCCCCACACGACACACTTTAACCTATGGGAATGGTAAATATTCTGTTTAGATTTTTAAAATGTTCAATTACTTCAAAGTATTTAAATTGGTGCATGTGCTTCTCCTTTAAAATGTACACATTTGAAAGCTCGCCGTCTTCCGTCGTGAAGGCGCCACCACGTACAGAAATAGTAGGGAGCCAATCACAGCTTGCGAACTGACGTCACTTCAACGTGGTCCCAGGGAAGTCTGGCAACAACCTTGCGCTCACAGTCGTACGCCGATTTTCATGAAGCCAGGTTTCAGCTGATTCTAGCAGGTTTTGAACTTCGAATGACATAAATATTGCATTTTCGCTGGGACATGTTGAAATCGGGACCAGCTGACCAACATGAGACGAAGTCAAAGCGTCTCAGTGCAAGCTGAAGCCTCACAGCACACTGTTTTGTATGATGTTCAACGAAGTAGAGGAAGTACCATATATGGCCAAACAACAGTATCTACCGGATGTTATGTGAGTGACACCAGAAGTAGGGTGGAAGAAGTCACAGAAGATGCAAAATTGCAAATAAGATGGCATTGTAATTTGACCAACAAATAAAAATACACACAGGAAGGAAAGTCCAGCTGAATGGAGAACGTCGGCTAGAACAGGACAGGCATTACCATACAGATTGTAATATTGGCTCTAAACCAGGTCATTTGGAACAGGTGCGTATAGCAAGAAAGTTATTACCATGAAAGAAAGTAAGTCCAAAGAACCTTGGGGAGTGTAAAGTAAGATCCGCAATGTGTCAGAACATCTGGAGTTAGACGACACTGGAGAACACATGCAAGTCCACAATGAAAACCACCTGTTAACGGCACTGTTGTTCAATATAAAGCACCATGTTATGGAAGTGGTTGCATTGCCTAGCAATACAGTCATTAGTAGGAAAACTTTCCTGCAGTTATGACTAGAGAAAAATCCATTATAGGACGGGAAGTTAGTGCTTGAAACACGGTCCCAAAATAATCTAAATTAATTGGGCTTCTTGCATAAATTAAAACCAGGGAAAAAGATATTGAACCTCCTTCAGTGGCAAATAGACAGTGGCTAGGTTTTCTCGGCAATGTCTGGTTAGATCTATTTGGCATAAATATGCAGCTCAGGCTGCACAACAAGGTTTCTTCAAGCTCGTGATGTTTGTTATAGCAAGCCTACATGCTTGCAATGATCATGGTTTGTATATAAACTTAGCGAAGTAAAATGTGTTTGTTGTTGCTTTGTTTTGTTTATGCACAATGTGTTGATTGACATACTTATGTATTTGTTTTACTGTTATGTCTGAGATTGTTGTTATTCGTTGTAGTGTTGTTGTCTTCAAAATATTTCCTTTGACGATGTTAGGGAAATGAGAGCCACACAAGTTCTTTCCCTTTTGTCACATAATATTGTGGTATAGGTGGTCGTCCGACATTTTACCTTAAGGAAAATAACTCGTAAACATATGGTAGAGATGCGATATACTACTCAGTGATGTAGGTATAGTCCTTACATCCATTCCATTTCAATTTTTGTCACTGTAATAATGCTAGGTTTTACACGTTGTTGCCGCCCAGTAAACTTTTGTCATACTTGAAAGAAAAAAACCCTACGAAAGTAACGTTGGGAAAACAAATGTTGGCGATTGCAACAGTATTCACGTCACATTAAAACAAATAACTCTCATAAACTTTGAGACGTAGAATGCAGCAGAAAATGGCTTAGTTACAGCATGTGCCTAACATTATTTTGGGTGCAAAATTTGTCAAACATTCAAATCAAGTAACTTAAGAAAATTATGAAATGTATAATAAAACAGTTTAAATAAATGTTTGTGTGTGTTGGTGCAATAGTTACCAAGAATTCCCTACACCATATATCGTAAAAACTCTGAACTGCATTTGTTAACTGTTTTTGTTTACTCGCTCGCTCGCGATGTGATAGATTTTTCGTCGACTTCGAGATATCTCCGACTACGTCGATTATCGCCGCTTCTTCTTTTCTGAGCTACGATTATTTTATTCTGTTGATTGCACATTACTTTTGTTTATTTTTTTTCAGCTAGACTTTGAAATTTGAATAATATGAGAGTGTATTATTTTATTCAATATGAAGTGTAAATGTTATCTTTTCAGCTGAGACTATTTAAAGATCTAATGTTAGTCAAACTGTACTTTTTTGGTCAGTGTTCTTCAATTATTTTTGTTCTCATGTGCATTTGTTTATTGTTTATGTATGTATATACTCTATCGTTAATTGAATGTGCCAGTAAATTCACTCACTCGTAGGAGGGGCATTCTGTAATATGAACATATTACAGATTGATGATTTTTTTAAAATAATTCAGATTGTTTGTCTAAATTTGCAAATATTTTAGTTAACCTTAACAATTATCTTTTATAAAAATTATGATGTACTGTATTTAGTTGGAACGCCTCTGATATCAGTTAAATTTTATTTAGTTTTACTTGTTGTGCAAGGTTAGGATACCTATCCATATAATTTTTTTAATGCTAAGAGTTATTTGTAATGTTTGTTTATTTGGTTGCTAAGGCATTATTTTAAATATATAGTTTTGCTTTAAGTGCTCAGCACAATAAATTCCGGTTTTTATCTCTTTTATTACAAGAATAAGGTTTTTAGGAGGTTTTAAATTCAGTTCTTGTTCCTTCTTCAAAATTGACAGCAGCTTCCAGGAAAATGCAGACTTCAAGACCAGCATAACTTAGTCTAGACTAGAGATTAAATGGACCAAGTTGTAGAGATTGTGGTAGGGAGCGAGGGCCATCTGCAAGAGGCCCCAATCAGGCGCTCAAGTAGATAATTTAGGGCCGTATCTATAGACCTCTTTCGAATGACAACCAACTGCTCACCAATGCTTTCTCTATGGAGATAGCAGTAGGTTGTCATTCGAAAGAGGTTTATAATATCGGCCCTTAGTGCTGAACTACCAGTTTTACTGCCCGAGGGACGTGACTTCTCTGGCGCCATGTCTGACGCCATCCACATCTCCTGTCTGAGTCTAGAAAAGTACCATAAACTGTTAAATTTTTTTTTAATGCATCCCCGGAACCCGACCAGAAATTCAAGGAATTTAATTAATTAATTTTAATCTTCTAGTCAAGTCTGGTTACCCAGTGGTCGTTTTTCAAGAGTTTGTGATCTGCCGACTGAAACTGCTAACCGAAGTAAACTCTCGTTTTAAAAGCTTAAATTTTTTTACTAACTGAATTTTTGGTGTAAAATGTTTTGCCTCATTCCCAGTGCTGCATTTAAAAGTCTAATTAAATGGCAACAAATTTGGACATTTTAGCTACTCCTTAAAATTTATTAAATTAATTTTTTTTGTAAGGAATGTTGTAGAATATGTAAGAACATATTTTTATTTTGGCACTTTAAGTCTTTAAATTACTTCAATTAAATTAAGTAACTTTCAACACCAGTTGCATGATTTATTCCGGTATTGACTGAAGTTCTAGTTGGCTTTATTATACAGTGCATAATTGCGATGTATTCGAGAGTTTCCAAGACGCCTGTTAATTATTTACTATCATAATTTATTTGTGGTAAATTGTTGTTTGTTTCTGTTGTTTTATGTATAATGTCCAAGCATTCAGATTACACACACCCGCACACATGCAGTCATCACCATCCAAAGATGTTTTTCACAGCAATCTTAACAAAACTAATGTTCTGCTATTAGCTGACATGAATGAACATTTTAGAGACGTTCAATTGAAAACATTTATGTTAATTAACTCCAACAAATAAAATACCTGAGGGCTCGAAAGAACCCGAACTTTTAACTACTCTATGTGACAAAAGAAGATGTGTACTTCTGTGAGGCAGTCCACCCACCACTGAGACCTTATTTATTTCTTTTTTATTTTTATTTCTTTTTTTCCATATGTTTTATTTTCTGAAATCGCTATTATCTTTTTAATTATTTTCAGGTATTGTTGACAGGAGTTTAGTAAGGGATCGTTTGGCATTTTATCTGTATCAGTATTGAAATTATCCAGTTATATATTGAATTGGTTTTGTTTAAGTTTTTGTTACCTTGTGTTTTTGAATTTATAATTTAATTTAATAATTTGCAACAGTTTAAATATTTGATTTATTACTGTACTTTAACTTCAGGCTGGGTGTATTGTTGGCGAATGTAGTTTGATGGCAGAGACAGGTTTGCCTACCCAGTTCCTGGAATGGCTATATTTAGATTTTTAACAATTTTTCTACTATTACTTTTCATGGGAGTGCATGTGCGCGGCCGCTCGTTGAGTGTGCGAGAGAGACGGTGATATGATTGTGTGGGCCGGCTTAGGCTAATGAAAGGACATACAGTTTAAATTTATAAAAATTTATGTTGTAATTTAAATTGTAATTATGGATTTTAAGACCATATTTTCACTTCTGAGTTTGTTCGAAAGTATATGGATTGTAATTTGTTCATTATATTAATGTAGTTATTGTAGGTCGGTTCAGGGGAACCAACGAACGTGCCCGACGTGAGGTTACCTGGGATTGACGTCGGGTGTGGGTCGACGGCCTGTTGGCCATGTAACCTGGCCCTCCTGCCGCTTGTCGGTGTTGGAAGTCCTCGTGGTGGTTTGCGTGCTAGCCTACCTGGCACGCGCTGCTCCCGACGACTCTCGTTGCTGTGGCTCCTTAGGGTGCGGAGGGGAAGAAAGTCATTGTTGCCTTTGAGGAAAACACTGATGTGAATTGAAACCAGCGTGGTGGTTTATTAGCTTGAAACACCCTCGAGCAGTGCCACCATTGACCACATGTAAGTATTCGCTCGGAGTGAACAAGTAAAGCTATGAAATGTGGCGTCGGCCAACAATGGACTTAGGTGAAAAGATATGAGGGAGGCTCAAATAGCACTGCACTGTCGCACGTCGATCCCTGAGGCCACGAAGACACACAAAAAGGTTCCGGTAGACTAAATAAACTATTGAAAACTAAAAGCATACATTACTAAAGATGAGGGACCTCAGGGAGACATGACCGCACTCCACGCGCACAAACTACTTCCTCGCTGACGGGACGAAGACTAATTCAATATGGCGTCGGGCGGGGACCCGGAAGCCCGCGTTCCCGCCAGACGTGGTGGATTTGCTCTTACATTCTAATTTAAACATAAGTGAAAACCGAAAGTTATGAAAAAGTAAAGAAATAATTTTAAGAACGTTTCTGCCCATTACATATAAATATAACTGCCAGTCTTTTGTAGGGCAATCTCTGAAAGCATTGTTTTCATGCAATAGTAAATGAAGCTAGCGGGAACCTTCCTTGTTTTGTATTTATTTGTCCCTGGAATAATATCTTCCTAACCCGACGACTACACGCATCCGGGATTTAACTGACACATACATAATTTTCAAATCCGTGTGCAATTGTTCAGCATGACTTATGAAATGGGTACAGGTTGGGGCCCGTTTAAGTTTTTGTGCTATGTGTGCTTCTCATGTGATATCTTGGTTACAAATAGAACCAGATTTTACTGCATTTGTTTATTGGTACTTTTTTGTGGTGCTTAAGCGAGCATGTCCCTTACAACCAGCCTGCTTGCTATCGTGCATTTCTTAATTATTTCACTGGCATTGCAGAGAGTGTGTGTGTGCTTGTGTGTGATGTCATAGTGGCCAACAGCTTTGTTAGTACTTGGTATATGGAAGGACAATACTCCCTACCAGAACTAGGATGCAGAGGTAAATATAACACAATAAGTCTGGGCGGTCAGCACACAACCCTGCTGATATCAGACAGGTTCTCTGCCTACTTATTCTCCAGCAGCTGGCCAGCACATTCATGTGATATCTTAAACCCTCCTTGTCCATGTGAGCCACTCTAGTGCTCAGTTCCTTAACGCAGCCCTCCCCCCACCCCGGCAACCATTTTTTTCTCAAGTATCTTACATATAGATGTTAATTACTACCTACTAAGTAAAGTCTATTACTCACATACTTTGCCTATTCTATTTAACAAGCCTGTATCCCCAACAAATACATCCTATGCTGCAATGCTATGAAGTGTAATACATTAACGACAGTATTTAAAGAGGTAAACCCAAATAAACATAAATCGTATATTTTTTAGAAACTAAGGAAAATCTATTTGTAAGTCGCCCAATAACTATTCATATCAGTTACCTACTGTAGATGTGATGCTCAGTCTTAAACTGTAGTTATTACAAAGAGCTAATTGCTAGGGTTGATTTCAGAGCAGTGACTAACTCACTTCAGTATGTAGATGTGATCCCGACTAACCTAGGGATTTAACAGAGTGTACGCGTTGGGATGAAGTTGTTTGTTTCCTCAAAGGTGCCTTGAGCCATTTGTGCTCTTTGATCAAGTATATTCAGTCAACGAATTTAGTGTTAATACCTATAACATCTCTGAGGTGACACAGACAGAAATTATGTTTTTCCTGATAGTGCAAATCTGCCACTGTATGTCATAGAAAATGCCAGAGGTGAATTCAACCAGTAATTGATAATTTTTGTACATAATCTATACTAAAAATGTGTGTGGTTTTACTGTGTCTTGTTCTTGCAGTGAGCAGGAGGTGGTTTATCTCCATGCTGCATCTGTTGCTAACCCCATCTTTGCATTGCCTCACTTGCTGCCTTACAATCCTGGTCAGGCTCTGTGGTTCCTTTTTACATGCCCAGCTGTAAGGTAATTGAAGGCAAGATCAATGAATGTGATATCGAGCTTGGCGCAAAGAACGAGGGGTTGTGTTGCTGTTGCAGACATCACATTCAACATGACGATGCGGCGCAAGACACTGTTCTACACAGTCAACCTCATAATACCATGTGTGGGCATCACTTTTCTGACGGTGCTTGTGTTCTACCTGCCATCTGACTCCGGGGAAAAAGTGACTCTGTGCATCTCCATCCTGCTATCGTTGACTGTGTTCTTCCTCCTGCTGGCCGAGATCATACCGCCTACAAGTTTGGCAGTGCCACTGCTTGGGAAGTACCTGCTCTTCACCATGATCCTCGTCACACTCTCCATTTCCGTCACAGTCTTCGTGCTCAACGTACACTTCCGGTCAGTGTGCCTGTCTATATCTATGTCTCATACCCTTGCTTGCTCCACTCCCTATGTCCTCTTGTTATCTTGTTCACTCTGAAGATACAGTGTACTTACTGGCACACAACATTCCCAGCTCTTAAAACAAACACTTTGTGAAACACATTAGCATTGAAGGTATACACTGTGACTGCTTGCAAAACGGTTCTTATGATACACTTCAAAGTTGGTCGAGAAGAAGCAGAGAGTTTGTTTCGACACACTTAGCTGATGAGTGCATTGCTGTCAGTTGAAATATGTACTACTGAGCGCATCAGTGTTCTTGACAACACTATCATATATGTGACACCGCACATTCGGCTTTACCAAACAAACCTTGAAGTGAAGTAAGACACCTGTGACACGATGTGAACTCTGCCCGCATCATGCACAGGAAAAATTGCAGTGAACTATTAGCGTTTCCAAGTCTCTGAAATTTAAATGTGTGTGTGTGTGTGTGTGGAAGCAATTTTATTTTATTCTCCTTGGTTTGGGAACTAGCCATTTTTACTCTTATTAATATTTAAAAAAGTAACTTTACCATGTATATTTATGAAATTTACTTCATTAACTAGATTGTCTTGCGTATTTTCACCATAAGAGTGTCATTTAAATCCTATCGAGATCAAACATTTTGTAGCTCATCAGAACACTTCTTGTGTGTCTTTGAATAAAAAAACACTGCGTAACTGTTACTGAAGTCTGCACTGCATGTAACTTTTAATAATTGGCATGCATTACTTATAACGGACATTATAGTGGCATAGTACCATATGAAGTGAGATGAGGTAGTGATGGAATGGTAACAGAATTTAAAGTTGAATAAATGGAGAGATTTCTGAGAAAACCCACCAGCCAAAAGCATTCCTTGTCCTTGATGTGCGGTTGTATACTATTGGTCGGATGACTGTATTACCGCGTCCTCATGAGCGGGAAGACAACTTTGAAGTTAACTAAACCTAATCACAATTGAATCAGAATTCTACGTGCAACACAGGATGTGTGACTATTTGTAAAGCAGGCAGCTGTTTATGTGGCTACTGAGCCTGGCTCAGATATGGTAGATGGCCACCCCAGGTACTTGGAGTTGTGGTCGCATGCCTGCAGGTCCCCGTCCACACACAAGATGTCACCATGGGTGAAGAGGGTGTTCTTGCACTTCATGCCACGCCTACTAATGATGAGGCGACCTCCGTACTCCCTGCGTTATGGGGGTGATGGCAACCACTTCTGCGACAATGGTTACAGCAATGAACTCGATTTCCGGTAAGTCACTACGAACTGTCACTCTCTGAGCCATTTAACAACTTAAAAAGCCAGCAGTAGCAGAATTGTGTACATCGAAAAAAAATTTCCATATTATCTGATTATCTACATGTTAAAAATGAATTCACGTAAGTTTATTTATTTTTGTTTAACATAGGTCACTAGCCTATGCTAGTGTAATGTCAGGGGAAATGAAAGTGTTTGTTGCAATCTGCCTGCTAATGTATTTCAATAGTCTGGTTTCAGGTGTCACCTGGACTAAGAACTAGGTAGTACAATTAAGACAAGTAAGAACAAGTCAGGTCGGACAATGGATTCCCTAAACAAGGCGATGATTACTAGATTTTATTTTACATAAGCAAGAAAATTAATAAAAACAATTCAAAATACTTTGCAAGTTTCAAAATAAATAAAAACCAGTGTAAATGTGTGAGTAGTTAAGGCATACTTCAAGGACATCTAACTCTAAAAAGATGTAGCGATGTGTACGAAGATGTTCTGTTTCACACATTTATTGCTAAACTCAAATACAGTGTCACTCTGCAGTTGCTGGTAGATTTAGTTTAGTAGTGGCTCAGTTTCTATGAACATGAATATAGTTACATTTACAATGATAATGATGTAGTTCATAAGCATGTGGAGAAGGGACACCGAAAGCATGAACAATTTACAAGTTCGGGAGCACTTGGCGAAAACACAGTTCATGAAGTGCGAAATGACGTGGCTTTGGCTCATCCCTGTGCTCTCTACAGTTAGCAACACTCCAACACGATGCGCGATCCACGATGAAACCTTCGAGACAAGAACATGTACATCCCAACACAATCAAATGTTTTGCTGAATATGCAGAAATAAACTCATTGGCCCTCTCGAACTTGGAGGGCAAGAAAAATTAAATTGAGGCAGTCACAAAAATCTTTATAGTGTTACCAATTTGTTAATAAGGGCCTGGTTCCTAAGATTTTTATGTTTATAAATCCTGGCCACATAAGGATGCAGAATGATGAAAAGTTCTAAAACCGGAAATATTACTGTTTTGTTGCGATAGTTGATACCTTTTAACCAGAACAGTTTAATGGTTTTTGTGTTCGCAGGGCACATCCCTGTAGCATTTCTCGCCATATTGAATCACACACTGACAAACAAAAGAGATACCAAACACGAGTTCAATAGAGCTTGCTGTCAACAGACAAAAAAATCCAATAATCACACTATAGCTATATACATGGGCAGGGGTGTCATTTCAGGTTTTTCCAGGGGGGAGGGGCAAGATTTTGTTTTCTGACGACAGTGACCTTGTTGCATCTTTTTTATTAATTAAGCATGTATAAATTAGATACTTTAATAATAAAACTTCAGTTTTAAGTCCTTAAGTTAGCATTATTTAAATTTAAAAATACAAAAAATATATTTATAAACAAAAATTCCAAATCCAGGGGGGGCATTTGCCCCCCCCCCCCTTTTTGTAGGCCCAAATGACGCCGCTGTACATGGGGCCACCCAATATTCTACCTAACTTAAAACACAGTTTCAAAGTCAAGGCAACGGGCACAGTTTTTCAACTGGTATTGTCACACGACCTTGAGCTGTATGAAGCTAAACTTAATGCACAACTCCATCAGCACAAGGAGACTTCTTCACCATGAGGGCATAGAGGAGGTGCATTTGGGTCTCGGACCAAACAAGGTCATCTGGTGTTAAGTTGGTAGGACCCCCCCTCCCTCAGGTCATTTGCTTCTGACTTGCAGCTGGTATAAATAGTCCTGATGCCACCTGCGCCAGAGGTCTTGGTGAATTCTCTGCTGGAGATTCCACCAGTTCTGCCAAACGACACTTCTTTGAAAGCAGTATAGGGTACTTTTGATTGTAAGGCAACGAAAAGGCCTGAAGTCTTCCACCAACACTCAAGAGACCATTATCATCAATAAAGAGACATAGACTCTTCAGTGAGGGCAGGCACTCACTCTTCCTGATCGCACTGAGCTCGGAACTAAATTCCACGGCTTGTGTCTTCTTCACCCAAAGTATAACTGCTGCCTTTAATTCTGATATCTTAAGGGGTCCCTTTATTCTTTGTCTATCTGATTTCGGTAAGCTCATGAAATGCAAACAGTAGGCTGTGATCCTTTTGATCTTACTCAATGAGTAGAGCATATTCAATATAGTCAAGTCCACACGATGAACAGTCCCAATCATTTAGATAGGAATTTCTTCGCTCCACAAACAGACATTCATCTTGGCGTGCACTAACCCCAAGTCCTTGAGGTGGATGCTCGACTTCTGGACAATCGCTCTACCATGGAGGTCCTATCCACCAGAGTGGGTCGTTTATCACTTCTGATGCCATCAGACTACATGATGCGCAATCAGCAGGGTTGACCTCTGGCCGAACATGATGCCACCACTCCGAATGTGAGTTGGTCTGAATTTCCCCTATCCTGTTCGCAACAAAGGTTTTGCAGTTGTGAGATGATGATTTTATCCAAACTTACGTCAGTGTTGGTCGGCCCAGGCAAACACGTAACTTTTTGCACTCTAGTAACAATACAGTCAACACATAACGAGTGATTCTCGCCAGCAACAAAGCTGTGCAAAGTACTAGTCGGTGTAAGGTGACTCATTTTGTTGAGGCTACGTTTGACCTAGCCATGATAAGGTAAATAGTGACTTCACCGACCACAGGGATCACTCGACCCCTCTTGTATACAGCCTAGGTCTCGGATCTCTATGAACAAATTCAGTCGATTATATAACATTTCTTTTTTAAAAATACAAGATGTTTCAATTTTTTCCTCAAGTCTTTAATAAAATTATACAGCATTATTTTATTAGCAGGTTCTTATGTAAGTTATTTACTTATCCGCTTGCGAAAATTTTATGATTCAATTGCCCGCTTTGAGGTTTTGTAGGCCCGAAATAGTTAATACTTATTTAATATTTATTAAATATTAAGTCAATAAGACATATGTATTGTAACAATTTAAAGGAAATTAAATTCAATGTTAACATTTATCTGGTGCAAAAGTTTATTTTTATTTATACACTATTTAAAATTGACCTGTCGGCAATGCACTATTAGCTCAGTGGGCTAGGGCAAGTGTCTGGTAACATGAAGGTTGCAAGTTTGAAACCGATACCCCGCGAGTTAAGATTTTTTAACTTCCTAATTACATTAATAAAATCATAAGGTTCATTTCCTCATCGCCTACCAGCCACCTATATAAACAAACATGGCCTCCCCATGACTTAGGGAAATTTCGAGGGAAATAATTCTCTCCTGAGGGAAAAGTTTCCCACTTAACAAGTCACACCCGAAACAAGATGGATGACGTAATGTGACATACGATACAACAAATGATGGAACGTATGATGCATTGATCCAAGTTGGGGGGACAGCATGATGCATTTACCCAAGATGGCATGCTGATCCAAAATGGCGGCGGCTGCTCCTCTGCTCCTCAGCCTGCAGTCTGTGTATCAACTTCGGCATTTTCCTACTATTGTTGTAGGTTTGCCAGCTAATTATATCTGTTCCTGTGTCAACTTCCATTCTCCCTGGTTGCCCATTCATCCACCCTTTCACACACAAAGTGTTCTATGTAGTTGTTCCTTCATATTGTAGAATGTATATTACAACTTGGCACATTCTGTAATGTCCACATCACGTTGTTGCATTTCAGTTGCTGCAGTTCGTGATGCCTGCATTGCCTGTTGAATTTTTTCTTGGTGATACAAGCCCACTCAAAACGTCCCTTAGTTTTAAAAAATTACACTGTTTTCATGCCGACTCGTATCGACTGAATGTGTACTACCGCACAACCAACATAACTGATATCCTTATCTGTCCTTTCTTGGCCTGTCCAGACGCGCTCATTGGCCTCAACAAGCTAGCCTTACTCATTTTACCCATGACGGCATTGTTCAACTTATGCACATTCTTCTCTGTCGATGCTCTGCCATGTTACTTTCCTTTGCCCCCGTCACCACTACAATGTGCAGAGCCACTTTCAACGACAATTTGTACTTGACATTGGTTGCCTGTTAGATATCATAACATGTGAACCATATCCGGGAACTGCAGTATGGGCTTTGCCATCGTAACTCTGCCACATACACTGCAACTGTTTCCCCATCTTTCCTGTCACACTTCAGGAAAGTATAAGTCTCCACCGTCTCAAGCTTCAAGTGGTAATTGTTGGTAAGCTCGAGCAAACAAGTTGGTAAGTGGTACCTTCCTAGGACAGAAAATGAGTCACCAGGCCATATAACTCTTGTGTACATACTGCCGCCCGTTTTGTACTGTTATACCTGTTATTGTTCGGAATGAAATATGAGAGTGAACATTCGCGATACGAGTTCTAGGACTCCTAGTCCAGTGCCAACTCACCTATCGCTCCGATTAGTTTAATTTTGTGTACTCTGTATCACTTAACAATACTTTTTAACCTTGTTGCCAACTGTTGTGTACCAACATGCACGCACATCGCTAATTCATTTGATGCCACTGCTCATGGTGTAAAGTTGCCTGCGTTGCCAACTTGCTGCCACAACAGTCGCACTGCAAATGTAATCTAACGATGTACACAGCATATAGGGATGGGTTTCAAAGTTCTAGTGTTTCGTATGTTAAAGATGGGACCCCTAAATAATAATCAAAGTAAAATATCAGTTTTCTTTCCTTACGCATTGCTCAGCAATTTTTGGTATTCCATTTGACTGGATGTGATGGTATTAGTAAAATTATTAACAAATTGCTGCAAAGTTTGTGGTTTCTATTCATAATTGAAGAGTTCAAATGCAGAAGACTCTTCACTTTCAATATTTTAAGAACTGCTGTGCCATATTCACCTAGCTTAACATTAAGTCAACAAGTTCCCTTGATTTTAACTGTGAATCCACGAAATAAACTTTTTTGAATGCAGAGTGTTTACTTGTTGGTGTATAAGATAACACAGCAATAAGACTGGGGCTAGAATATACGTGTGTTCCAGGGACAGCATCAGTGATCCGTACCCACCTGAGTTGAAGGGAAGTCCTGGGTTTGAGTCCGTCACATCGGCATACAAGAGTGTGCTGAGCCAGGAGGAAGAGACACACCAGCATCAGCCACATTCGTCAGGTATGTGTAAGCAACCTCAACAGTCTGAGATTCTGTTTCAAATAAGAAATGCATTGACTTCATAACTTCATGTTAAAAGAACTGGAGCATACAAGTCAGAAATATTTACCTGCAGAGATGAAATAAAATTGAGTGGATATAAAGATGAAGTTTGTTATATTGTGAGGCACTGTAATATTCTTGTGGTGAAACAATGTTATGAATAATATTTAAATGTATGTTGTAAGTACACAAAGCCCGAGGTCTTATCTTGGCTAGGGAGACTAGCCACCCTCTTTTCCATCACTAAAAACATCTTATATCAGTATATTAGCGGGTCGACAGAGGTACGTGGCATCGTGATTTGTGCCACATATTTGCAAGGCAGGCAGCTGGAATAGGTCTCTAGACAGTTAATGGCTGTTGTTGTAATTAATGTGCAAAGTGTGATGTGACACAGTATTAAGTGGCGTTGGCTTCAATTGTTGCATGACCTTGTAACCAGGGAGCAGTAAATACAACACGTTCCTTGTAGGTACACCAAGTTAGGACTATACATTTTTTGCTAAATTTAATTTCAATCATGTATATTTTTATTTAAATTCAATAATTCCTAGATTTACATCGATGTTATGTTACTGAAATCAGAGAAGCAAATTGAAACGACTTAAATTGCATCACGCACCTAGCTCTTCAATGACATCGCTTAAATTGTTTGACAAAAAATCAATTTAACTCTTCAAGAACTGAATCTTCATTCTTATCAAATCACTTGAGTTTTTGAACTTTTGTAGCATGTTTCCTACAGTAGAAAAATAATATGTCTCACATTTGTTTCTCAAGAACTGGTTAACAACCTACTTAATATTTGCAGTCATTTTTTACTCAAAGTTGGAATTGAACATAATTTTCATATGCCTGGTGGAACATACATGCCATCTTTCAATTTTGACCGAAGTACTGTATGAGACCTTGACTTATGTCGAAGGTAAGTAGACATAACTGAGCCGGGCGAGATGCCCTCAGCCAGCAGCCCACAATTAGCTGACAGTGTGTAAACACAGATGTGCAAGGTAATTACTCACGAACAATGAACTGGCACTGTGAGAAACAAATACGGCTATTTAACCACAACACTTTTATTACATTTTACAATTGGCACTTTAAAAAATAGTAAAGATTATATGTACGCATATACAAACATATGTCTGTATGTATTGGAGGTGGTACGATATCACAATTTCTATACTTGATTATGGAATTTATTTTTAGTTCGATACTCTCCATTGTAGCATTTCGCTATTAGAAATAGTATTTTAGTAATTTTGTAATTAGTATTTTGATTTTTTTTGTGAGAAACAAGGACATTAATTTGAACTGTTCTACTTTGCATCACTTACTGAGCAGTGTTTGTAGGGCGACCCATCACAAACGACTGACCCATGTGTATTTGTTTACAGAGCTCTTAGGTAAGAGTAAAAGTTATTTTACATTTGAAACTCAACATGTTGTCCAAAAGTGTTTACTTATTCAGTAGTTAGTTATTGTATGTTTGAAGTACAATAAGTTGTCAGATGTGTTAGCTTTATTCAGTAGTTTGTTATTGTATATTTGAAGTACGATAACTTGTCAAGATGAGTTTGCTTATTTAAGTAGTAAGTTATTGTACATTCGAAGTTCAATATGTACATTGACGTGCAACAGCCTGCACGTATTTATCTCGCAGCCCGTCGTGTGCACCATGCCAACATTACGGAACGGGCCGAGCGCCCGTACAGCCACGGCATATGGGAACGTACCCGGTCACGTGGGCACACGAGGTAGCGGCATCCAAACGCCGCCCCCGCGAGGCCGGGTGCCACCAGCGTGTGCATCGGTCCAGCAGAAATACCGGCAAATGGTAGGAATGTGCCCCCTTGACGAGAAGCGACGTAATTTAAAGTCAAAGTTGAATACCGTGTAAAAGCCCTCCCGTGCTTTTCCCATCAAGGGGAGATATGCCATTTAACAGGAAATAATATAGAGAGGCCAAGGGTAAGTGTGTTTTATGTGTACGGTGCCCCCTCTCAACTTTTTCGTATTTAACCTTAATTCCAGTGAAACACCCCTGCGCCTCGCGACAACTTGGACTCGCCCACGCAGCCAACTTGCCGCCCAAATATCTACACGTGTTCTCCCCCAAACAGTTTCACGTTTTATTTGTTCTGTAATTGCCAGTGTTGTGTTATAATTATTTCTATTCAAATAACATCTAAATTCAGTGTCTACGTTTTTAAGTGCTGCCTGGTTAAAAATTTCATATAACTAAAAATTACGTAAACTTTCAATAAACTATCCCGTTATACAAATTTGGGACTCAAACCCTCAAGTTGTGCTATTATAAGTGTTTTGGGCCTTTGCCCCTGTTTAATTTTGTAATTTTGTGTTTTTCGGCGAGTTCTTCCCGCGCTTTGCCGGCACGACGTCATGCACGCGGGAAGGACTCGCCAGATGGCATTACGCGGCGGACCGGGACGGTCGACGTGCTAGTCACTCCGGGCCCTTCACATCTTTGCATAATCAGTAGCGTACCAATAGTTATTCTTTTTCGTCTGGAACATTTTCTTTTAATCTTTGCTGGCCCGGAGGTGTACCGTTCACCCCTGCAACTTGTCGCCCAGGGGCATTACTTAATTAATATTTTTCACTCGTGTGGTGAATTTTCGTATAACAGCATCGCCCACCGGTCGGGCTTAGGACCGGGTCCGCTATTTGCGCCACCAGTGTTGTATGATTGGAGCATGGTGCTTTACCAATAAATACGATTTTCCAGATTACAGGTGCGTATTTATTACTTGCCTCTTCACGGCCATAAGGGTGCGGGACCCTTCAACCCGCTTACCAGTGTTCTACCTACAGTGTGTTATGTGTGTATTTTCTACCTTAGTGCTACGGGCGTGGGGAACGCCATAAGATTCCCCTGCGTAAGTAATCTAGCGACGTAGAGTGGGGAGTGTTCTGCAACGCCACGGCCGTCGACCACGTGGCCTTGAAACCTAGAGTCTCTGCTCTCATGAGTGCCCGTTCTCTCTTAACGGGCTGGCGCACCGGGCAAACAACACTTAATCACGACCCCCGCTCACGTCAACATTGACGGATGTTCAGATGTTGTAGTGTACCGAGTTTGGACATGACGTGTATGAGTTCTATGGCGGATGTCCGATGTAGTTGGAAAGTGCTGTTGTTGTTATGACGTGTGTTTGTAAAGGGAAACGCAAATAAAGTGGTTGTTATCCAGTATGAAAGTGGTATTACTTAATGCATCACAGAAGACGACGAGGTAAATTGGATAATCTGTTGGCTGGTGCGATTGGCTGCGTGGTTTATGATAATTACGGGCAAGATGGATACCGGATTGGGTGCAGATGCAGAGGCACAGAACAAGGCATGCTGACAATTGTGGGTTATAGGTAACATAGGTTCAGTGGAAATCTACGATGTGATGCAGGACTGGGCGATTTACTGTGAACGACTAGAACAGTACCTATTTTGCAGCTAACCACGTGTACGATGCAGATAAGAGTAGTATTTGAATGAGATTGTTTCAATCAGGACTGTCTCATTGTTCGTTTCATACTGTTTCAGCGCATCGTACGAGCCAGTACGATGTTCTGTTTTAAATGTGGTTCTGAAACAGTAAATTTTCGGGAAAGGACTTGTTATTGAAACTTCAACAGGGGTTTTAGTATAGCTATTATTTATGCATCTGAAAGGAGAAGTTTGCATGAATCGTCACGTAACGTGACATATTTAATTGAAACACTAACATTTTGCATTTTAGAATTTCTTTTATTCTTTGTAAAGGAACATACTTATTTCTAAAAAATTTTAGCAGTTTAATGAACAATGTATTTTAAAAACCGGAATCTTTTAGTGCAAATGGTTCACATTACAGAAATAAAGCAATACTTTTACGTTAAATTAGTTTAGTAAAATGATGGTTTTGTACTGTAATAATTTAGTCTGATTCAATGGCCTTGGCCATATCACCACAGCCAAAAAACATCTTTATTAGTTACCGAAAGTACCGTAAGAAGACGAGGTTAAAAATATAATAATTATTTTTATTATTCTATTCTTTCACTAATCTCACTTTTCACTGTTTAGAAGGCCTAAAGAGGTGCTTCGACATTGATAAAAGTGTTTTGTACTTAAAATGGTAAATAGTTTAATATACGACATGTTATTACAAAAATGTAATTGTACGGATTATGGAGCAAACATGGCGATTTGTTATTAGAATATTCGACACCTTTTTGCTTAAATCCGTGACTACATTGTAGAATGCGTTGGCAATCAGTAGTTATGAGAAATTATTTTACGTAAGTTATTAAAATTACTTAATTAGACGTGAAAGTTATTCCGTACAAACACATATTTTAATTATAAGGTTCTGAATACGGGCTGTTTAATTGAAACATGAGTTTACTTTTAATTGCGACATATTAAAATTATAGACAACTTTATAAAAGCAATAGAAAATAGGATATCTATTTTTGCGTATTTTCCAGTTAACCAAGCACAGAAGTATTATAATCAAGGGTATTTATAATATCCTGTTTTAAATACTTCCAGGCACTGGTAATGAGTTAATATCTAGCAGCAAAGAAATGAATGAAACAAATATGTTTCAGCACAGCACACTACAAGACACTTTTTTTATGCAAGTGTTTCATTGTTTCGAAACACTGTTTCAAAACATTTCACTGTGCCGTTTCAAATGTTTCGAAACAGTAAATTGTTTCATTCTGCCCATCTCTAGTTCACAGGCATATAAAATATTGCGTGATCTGTGTGATTCGGTTCTACCGAAGGGCAAACCGTACGAGGAGTTCGTAGCAATATTGAAAAGGTAGTTTCCGCCAGTGGTCACTGTACTTCGGGATCGCATGAAGTTTCATAACCTTAGACAACAGACTGAGGAAAGTGTTAATACATGGTATGCGAGGTTGAAAAAAACGACAATGTTATGTGAGTTCGGAGCATTGCTGGATGAATTTGTGAAGGACCATTTTGTAGTGGGAATGCTACTTGGTAAGGTTTTGGAGCGGCTATGCGAGGAGGGGCCGGCGAGGAGCTTGAACGAGCTGCTGAACATAGCTGTGAAGTAGGAATGTTCCGTACGGAAAGCACCTAGGACAATGCTGGAGGTGAATGCTGTTACCACACGGAGTACCACCCTACCAGCACACAGACATCCTGAGGACGTCCGTAGGATGTGGGAACTGTCGTCCCTAGGACGTCCTAGGGAAGTTCATTTCAAGTCCTTTTTATGTAGGAAAAGTTCATGGAAAAGTACTACCTACGGACATCCCTAGGATGTCTGGCATACACATCCCTGGGACATCCCTAGGAGCTCCCTGGGATCTGTAATA
>PNEQ01088488.1:6121-29225 GCA_003012365.1 Medauroidea extradentata | reverse complement strand
AGTGGACTGGTGTTTTCGTCGCTGCTAAGAATGCGTACGATCATCTCCATTCTCCAGCATTCAGTGAAGGAACTGTGTGCTTACACCTCCGATTCAGTTTCACTCACCACCACTACGTTTGACGTCAGGACAGCTAAGTGTTATCGGGACAACTTATTTACCTTCTTTTAAATTAAAATTACCTTAATATTATTTATTTTCTATTAAAGAGATACGTCATAATCCTGATATGTAATTTTGGTTTAAATAATAAATACAGCATTTGCTTTCATGTAAAGTTTAAGTTTTAATATTATAATTTGTTTTATTAATGATTTAAAGTTTTATATCTTAACTTCCGTAATAAATAATGTGCGGGGTACCCCTTTTCCTTTTATCTATACTATCGGTTGCATATAATTTTAATAATTAATTTAAACTATTCATATAGGCTTACATGCCTAATTTATTTCAATGTTATTTATAACTTATCTTGTTTGTTTCCATATCTAAAAAAAAAATATTTAAATGAGAAATTAAATAAATAAACATAATTTCATTATTTAACAAACCACAAATCAATGTCTTATTATTTATAATTGTTCCTCTGGGCGTTTTAACTAATTTTGAAGTATCTAGTAAGGTTAAGTTATATTTTCTAAACACCTTACACATTTTTAAATTTTATTTCTTTCTTTTTGTGCGGTGTGCTTGTGGCCTAGTCGTCTTTCTCAAGTGTTTATTTTGTGTGTTTTATCGCTTTTATTTGTATGTTTGTTTGTCCTGTTCTTTTGCTTTTTTTTTTTGCCACTTTGTTTCTTTTTTTTAATGCGTGGCTGTTTTGAACAGGAGTTTTGTTTAGCGATTATAAACACTTGAGTGTATTGCTTCCATAATATTAATTTTTATTTTCTCACCGAAGCACACCGGCACAACATGAATAAAAACAGTACTGTAATTAACAATCCTTCTCGGTCACTGTACATTATGTGAACATATTTTAACATTACTAATTTTAAAATTTAATTTTATATGTGAATTGCATCATAGAACACATAATTTACAGCTGTATTCTTACAAAAATTGTCATATTATAAAGCAATAAAATTTTAATCATGTTCAACAGAGTTACCGTATTTAATCGCATAATCGCCGCATAATTTTGACCAAACTTTAGGCCCCCAGCCGAAAAAATGGGGTGCGGCCATTATAAGGGGTTTTCAAAAAATTACCTTCTAAATTTTTTTTTTGGTGTAGAATATAACAAATGTACATTTTTTCTATATTTACTCGTTCATAACGTGAACATTTCTTCTAAAATAAAGAAAAAGGTTTTGTCGGTGTATAGTAAAATAGAAAAATTAAGACTACAAAATCTTGTTAATCCATTCATGTGCATCACTCAATGAAAATCGTTTAAAATTATCCCGCATAAGACGTTTACATTTTACGGTCGATTACATGTACGCTATTATTTCCCGTGAAGTAGTTTATAAACAAATCAGATTCACGCTTAAAACGTTACAACTCTCCAGATGCCGTTACATTATCAACAGTGCATCATCAACAAGCGAGCGTAACTCATCGTGTCCGGCTAGGGCATGGATGTTGTGTTGTTCTTTCACCACCCACATCGGCTCTTGAAAACATTGTTGTTAAAGGAGCGTAAAACTTTCTCACCAATTTTTCTACATCGCAATGCAAAGCAATGATTTTTAATTTTTCTTTTTAATGTCCGGTACAATTTGTTTTGCAACCCTGAATTCATTGTACATACCAGAACAAAATAATTTTCCATTTATGTGTCACTATAACACGTAGTTACAGTCATTTTACAAGCACCACACTAAAATGTTTATTTACGACACACGCGCGTGCCTGGCTCGCAGGACGAAGAGGGAAAAAAGATAAAGAAGTGAGAGGTCGGCCTGCTACGTTGCATCTTTACTCGCGCGTCGCGCGCCTCGCTAGCAACATTTTACCACACGGAACTTGCTAGATATTTACTGTGGGATTATTAAAGGCTAAGTAGCGATGGACGGTTTCGTTATAAAGTTTAATACTGTTCTAATATATAATGTGATGAATTTAAATCCAACAGAAATGATTTTTTATGTCTTTTAACCAAAAAAATAATTAATTAAAAATTATTAAAAGTTTTTAAAAATTCTGTCCGAGTTATCCGAAGTCCGGGACATCGAGGTCCGAGTTATCGAGGGTTCACTGTACTAAATCTTTCGGAAATGTATGAATACGACAGATTTTGACGTGCTGCGAAAGAAAGGGCTGGGGGGATGCAAAATACCTTCTGTGTTCATACGGAAAACTAGTTCCTACGGACTATTTAAGAACCTTGAGCACCCGTAAAATCAGGGTTTTAGTGTACCTATTTTTAAGCTTTACCTTTGCTTTGCACCTCAATATGCACTCCGGCAGCCAAGTAGATGGGGTTGAGATCTGATATAGGGCTGCTGGTCATCAAGTTCCCTCCAACTGCCTGCAAAACATCAGCAACTGTATTGGCAAAGGTACATAGAGATTAGGAATAGTGTGGTTTTAGTCTAGGTTTTCAATGCATGTATCAAAATATAAATTTTAATAAAAATATAACATTTCAACGAAACTTGCTTTAATAAGAACATTTTCATCCAAAGTCTGATATAGGAAATTTTAATGTTCACAAGTACACTTCTCATTTGTGCTACAATTTAATTGTTAGTCCACTAGTATGCTGAAATTATGCTAGTGATAAAACATGTTTATTGCAGTCACTTTTTATACACTTTTTGGAACATGTATCAACACAAATCTCTTTATTACAAAGTCCAAATAAGGTCCTACTACAGAGGCCAAAGAGATTCTGAGTTGTTCAAAAGTACTACTGTGATGCGGTCCACACACCACTCAGGCCTTAATTATTTCCTGTTTAGTTTTACTTTATTATTTCCTTATGTTTGACTTATTGAATTGCTATTATCTATTTAATCATTTTCAGGTATTGCTGACAGGAGTTTGGTAAGATATTATTTGGCATTTTGTCTGTACCAGTATTGAAATTGTTTAATTTTATATTTAATTTGATTTATTTAGGCTGAGGCTACTTCGTATTTTAATTTAAAATTATAATTTGCAGCTTAACTATAATTGTACTTTAACTCCAGGCTGGGTGTATTGTTCGCTAGTGTAGTTTGATGGCACAGGTGTGCCTACCCAGTTCCAGGAATGGCTATACTGTATTTACATTTTTAACAGTTTTTCTACTATGTACTTTTACTTTTCATGGGAGTGCATGTGCGCTGCCGCTCGTTGAGTGTGCGAGAGAGAGAGAGAGTGACATGTTTGCGCGGACAGGCGTAAGCCAATGAAAAGACAGGCAATTTAAATTTATTAAAAATTATGTTTTAAATTAAAATGTAACTACGGTTTTCAAAGCAATATTTTGTTTCACAAGTTGTTTAAAAGTATAGTGATTGTATTTGTTCATTATATATTATGTAGTTTAAGTATTTTCTTGCTTGGTGCGCTGGGTGGCCACCAGGGGCGCTGCAGGGAGAGAGCCAGTTTGGCTTGGCGAGGTCCGCCATTACATAACTATGGTTGTGTACGCGGACGTAGACTGACGTGTTTCGTTAGTCGTTACAGTTGAGCTGGTCGGACATGTTTGAAACACGTGCGAGGGCGACAAGGTGGGGCCGGACCTGTTGTTATTGTTGATGGTGGGGGGGGGGACAAGCTCCTACGGATTAGAGTCTGGAAGATTAGGCCTTGTCCCAACTCGCTGAAAGAGTACTCTCTCGTCCACTCTTGACGTCACAGAGGGTACTTTCTACTGTCCCAACTTAAAGGGAGAGTGTGCAATAGGAGAGTGAACAAGAGTGAGCGATGATGTTCCCTCGCAGCTCACTCTCGCACCCTCTGTGGCAGCAATATGGCTTTAAGTTTAAACCATTTTATTTGCGTTTTTTAAGAATTATTTTTACTCTTTGTTAGTTGTTTTAATCCGCCGTTCTTATATTTAATAAATATATTATAGTAGATAATAACAATAACCTACATTAAATATATCGTAGTTATAACAAAATCCCGATTTACCATCCCGTTTACTTTCTTGGCCTTAAGCGTAAACTATACAGCCACTGCGATTTATTAAAAACACTGAAAATTAAATGAAATAAATTGAGGTTCAAAAACATGTACCATACAGAAAAATTAATGATGCCAAGTACAATGCTATATATATATATACAGACACTGTTTTTATGTATGTTTAATGTCCTCAATGGTATCAATATATTGTGTAATTTTAACAACAGTGAAGTCATTCAATGTTTTTTTTATTTATTTTATTTTTGAAGCATGTATCTAAATTAATTTGTTGGCAATGTAGATTATTTATTTATATACTTACAATTACTGCCGATAGAATGCAGTGTGCCGAGTGCATAGTGCGAGAGTAGACGTCCCAATTCGAATAAAGTGAGCCAGAGTGGCCGAGAGGGAGAGTGGGTAGTGAGAGTGTACACACTCTTAAATTGAGACGCAGCCTAAATGTTTTGTTTGATTAATTTTATATAATTTTCTTGTTTGTTTTGTGTTCGGCCGAATTAGTTGTATTTGTTTTCTGGCAAGATGCGGAATTAATTTTCTTTTCATTTAGACTGGTTCTCTCCCCGGGAGCGCACTAACCTAAATTTAAATTCAGCTTGTTGCGCAACTGTTGTTTTCTTACTTTTCGGGCATGACCGAAAATGTATTTGTCCGAGACGTATAGTTTTGGTACGAACGACTTGTAACCTTCAGAAAGGTTGATTAAAACTTTCCGGCCAGATTTCTTCTTTTATTTGTGAAAGACGGTAGAGTGGAGCTGCTTAAATAATCATAAATAAGTAAGTTGCCCGACCCATCACACTACCAATACATACTTTAAGCATACAGATGATACACGGAAGGGTGAAGGCCACGGTAGGTGGACAAGTACAGTGTAATATCTCGTCAACTAAATCATTAGAGATGGAAAAAGTTGAAGAAAGAGGGAAATGAAAACTGTCTGTATAGATGAATAATCCAGCCATTTTAGAGATTTCCAAAATTAACAGAAAACAAATCACTACAGTCAAGCAAGAAATTTAATCATGTCATCTTCTTGAATGCAAGTACAATGCCTTACTACTGCATCACCTCATTCAGGTGGTTTCATTTGTTTTTAAGTGTGCTTTACCGCTTGCTGATACCTAGGAAAATAGAGTCAATTACACACAACTTTACGCAAGGATGGGAGCTGGGAGCAGAATATTCTGTAGTCTATTTATCAAGAAACTATCACAGCATTCCCCTGGAGTGATTTCGGAATACAGTGGAAAACCAAAAATAAGATGGAAGTTAGGAAGGACTCAAACCTGGGTCCTCCGGAATGGGAGACGGTTACTGTGTTACTCCTTACTCGTTATGGCAGTGAGAAAGATAAACACTTTTTTACTACAAATTATTATAATCTTAGTATATAATTTGGCTCCAAAAACCCTTGTTTTTTTATGATAAATATCTAACTGAATGTTATAAATGTTGCTATACTTGTTTAAGATAATGTGTGTCTTAGGTACATGCATGCCTATTGAGAAGTTATCATTTGATAGATGAGGCAATACCACAAGAAAATTATAGATGAACATGTACAAATTGGTACTTGTTACAATTAAAACAGAAAGAATTGTGCACAAGTACTCACAGGATGGTACTTGCAGATAGAAACACACAAAGGATGAACACATTTCTCCACGGAAGCGCGGTCACAACATTTCTTCGCAGATTACATCTGCTTCATCACGTGAGTGGAGGCACACTCACCTGATGAAGCTGATGTAGTCTGCGAAATGTTGTGACCGCAAATCTGTGGAGAAATGTGTTCGTTTTATGTGTGTTTCTATCTGCAAGTACCATCCTGTGAGTACTTGTGCACAATCATTTCTGTTTTAATTGTAATTAGTAGCCTAGCGGCCTTTCCCGCCATTGTCCTATAAATTGGTACTTGTATTTAAGTTAGAGTACAAGTTAATCCAACACAAGGAATTCTGCATACGAGCTTTTTAAACAAAACTTTCATATAGAGATTCACACATCTAATTCCTACTTGCTTTGTATTATATCCTTGTGCTATCACAATTTAAATTCCTACTACTGTTATTACAGTACTAAAATTTAATTCCAGCTACATTCTCTCTTGTGCTTTACAGTGTACATAAATGGTAATACTCTCAGAACATAATTACTCGATCGCAAAATACTTACAGACACATTTCGAATCTGCTTGCCTGCAAACCAGTGTAACATGGCAACAATTTCTTTGAATATTCTTGTCTTGTAATCTGAAACATGTTAATACACAAGAGTAAGCTGTAGTTGCTAAAACAGTACTGTTATTACTGTGTAGAAGTGCAAAATATATTCTAAAACTAACATTTAATATTTTACCAGAAATATATTTTACGAACATTATTCAAAATACTCTCGTAAAGAAAAGGCAGTCATCCTATTTGTTTGCAGAAGTGTCAATTTTTCAATGTTTCTTATTGATCTCATCCAGCAGACACTCCATGAGATTGCCACAAATTTTTTAGAATGGAACATTTCACAATGGATGCCTTTTTAAGTAACAATAAGAACCTGTTCTTAATTCTCTTTGTGGACGACATTCTGCCTATCAGAACTGAACAGGATGTAGAACAATATTGTCAGCTTGATAAAATAATAAATCAATGGAAAAGATTTCGGACAGTTAAATTCATTTCTGGGCACGGAGTTTGTGAATGATGGTCACAAGATCATAATTACTCAAAAACAGTTTATTGATGGTACCTATTCTTCAAAAGTTGGGGCTGCAATGGCTGAATGGTCAGACCATTTGCCTACCACCAAGGTGATCTGGGTTAGATTCCAAGCGGGGTCGGTCTCCAGATTTTTGCATGTGGGAATCATGCCGGACAATGCCGCCGGTCGGCGGGTTTTCTCGGGTATCTCCCATTTCCCCTGCCTCTTCATTCCAATGCTGCTCCATATGCAAATCATGTAACACCTCACTAGTGCAAAAGACCTAGACGTTAAGTGTCGACCAAAATCTCTCCGTCACTCTTCAAAAGTTCAACATAAATTAATGCAAGGGTGTGCAGACTCCAATGGCATATGATGCAGTACCAATTATGTCACGGGCTCGTATACACCTTGCTCCACCAGTCTGTCGATCTCATTGCTGACAGCTTCGCGTAGCACAAACGGCACTGACCTGCATTTCCGAAAAATAGGCTGTGCATTTGGTTCGATTTCTATGCTCACTGGTGGCCCCACATAGTGTCCCAGTTCTGCACTGGCAAACACGTTGGGGAATTGAGTCTCCATGCTTGCTGACACATTTGCTCGCATCGTTAGCACCCCCTCCACTGAAATGCCTAGGGGTTCCAGCCAGCTCCGTCCTAAGAGACTAGGTCCGCTACTTTCCGCTACCAACAGTGGTAATCTGACATCTGAAACACTAGTTTGAACACGTACTTCCAATGAGCCTAGAACTTGTAGCTTCTCCTGGGACCAGGTGTGC
Source organism: Medauroidea extradentata (assembly GCA_003012365.1). Lineage (NCBI taxonomy): Eukaryota > Metazoa > Arthropoda > Insecta > Phasmatodea > Phasmatidae > Medauroidea > Medauroidea extradentata. The sequence goes on along the minus strand of PNEQ01088488.1, from coordinate 21,661 downwards.
AACAACAGATTAGCTGCTTGAAGCTCTGGCCTACTTGGCCATAATCATTTGAAGGTGTCACTGCTAATAACAGTGAATCCCGCCCCAGTGTCTACTTCCATTTCCAAGGGCCTGCCATCCAACTGCACCTGAATTTTTATTGGTGAGTGTAACGCAGAAGCATACGACTGCACTTGGTACAGACTGTATAAGGCTGTGTCCAGATGAGTCCCTCCGTTCTGTCACGTGAAGGGTTCCACTCTTTGCCTGGTGGTGTCTCGGTCCCATGTGCGATCCTTCCGATTTGGCCCCTAGTTTCTTTTTGGAGATACATGCTCGCTCAAGGTGTCCTTGCTTGGAGCAGTAATTGCACCTTGTGGAGTCATGTTTGTAACTCTGCACTGTGAGACCATTACAGCACCAACAGAGTGGTGGTTCTTGTATCTGCTTCCGCGAAGCTGGAACCGTACCCCAGGTCATTGTGTTCTGCGACACAGCATGCATGACACCTGGGAACACCAAAGCTTACCTTGTGTACTGCTTCTGCCATTTCACATACTTCTCCTTTCAGGTCGCTGACCGACACACTGTGTAGCTGCTTCGGCAGCAGTGGCCATGTCTAGAGCAGACTGAAATTACAAGGTTTCCTTGGCTAGCATAGCATGTTGCAAGGACTTGTTGCGCACCCCACACACTAACCGGTCATGCAACATTCTGTTCAGGTCAGTGAAGTTAAAATGGGCTGACAGCCGCTGCAGCTCGGCAGCATATTCCGCAATCGACTCCCCCGACTGTTGGTCACGTTTGTGGAATTTGTAGGACTCCACTATCTCGCTAGGCTTAGGGTTGAAGTGTTTCGATAACGCCGCGAAACTTACATCTATGTCCACTTCACTCATAGCCTTGGGAAGGCACAGCGATGCCGCCAAGACGTATATTTCAGCCCCGCATACTGTGAAGAAGATAGCTTTCTTCTCCTCCTTGGCTGTCACTTAGTTTGCTGTAAAACAGTACTGCAGCCTGTCCATGTATGTTTGCCAGCTGTCCCGTCCCGGAACGAATTCTCCGAACGAATTCCATAACACTATTGTAGGTTATGTGCGCGAGCTGCTCATTGCGGCACCCGGTGTCACCCGTCGCGTGTGCTCGAATCACTCGTCGCCAATGTAGTGTCTACACTATTTGCATGTCACTGTCAGACAGCCTGACATGGTCCTGATCAAGGTGGTATCAAGAGAGTCGAGGCAACTGCACCTTAGCTTGTTTTGCACCATCACAGCCATCTTCTTCTGGAAGACTTTTAAAAGTACAGGCAAATAGTTGGGTGCTTAATGTATTTGTGTATGGTTCGCGAGCATGACACGTTTTCCAGATTTTAGACAGGCCTACAAATTGGTTGTGGAATGCAGGAAAGAGGGTTCTATGGTACCCAAATCTCACCAAAAACTATGGACTCGTCTAGAATAAAAACAAATAAGATTTAGTAGCATACACAGATGCTGCCTGGGTATGTTACAGAGAAGACAGGTGGAGTACCAGCAGTTAGCAGGTTCTGTGTTGGTAACCTCGTCTTGTGGCAGTCTGTGAATTAGCAGTCTGTTGCACTGTCTACTACTGAGGCCGAATATGTTGAGCAGCCAAACATGTGAAGATCTATTGAGCCTGAACTCGCCACCTGATGAAGCTGCCCTAAGGCAGCGAAAAAAGTCTTGCAGCTGCACACACTCGCAACAATTTGTTCGCCCCTTCGTATGTGTGGCTATAAAGAAGTACCAGTCTGCAAGTACCTAAACCCTCTATTTAATTGGTTAACCTAGCAGCCAAAACCTTCTTCACATATCCTTCAAAAAAAGATCTACACACATTGATACCAAAGTTAACTTTGTAAAATAGGTTACATAAAAAACCAGTTGTAATAAAAACATGTTTACAAAGACAACGTCAATGTACAAGTTTAGCGTGTTCAGAGATACGCTGTATGAACTAACTATAAATTGGCCAGGCAGTTATTTTGTGGACAGTTAGAATTTTGTAGAAATTAACTTGGGAGGATGTATAGAAAATTAGTTAGTTACATGTTTTCTGCTGCGAATCTGAAGAAATCTTGCACTGTATGGGTTATTAGCAATGGTGTTTAGACTTAATTGGTAGTATACGGTATGAAGAGAATAAAAAAATAAATGTTAAGAGTATAGGGCTAGAAGAAAATGCTGCTTTCTGATTTTATTCCATACAATCTTAACACTGTAAATATTGTGCAGCCTACTGGACAGAAAAGAATTGAACTAAATTGAACTTATTAACAAGTAGGTTCAGTAGCTAGTAGATCTTTCATGGTCATTAGCCGATGGTGCTTGTGTCACGAGCGTACAGTTTTGACTATTCAGCCCTAGCCGACAACAGCCACCAGCTGCCACTGTACAGTTCTACCTCGTTTGGTTGTTTGATGCAGATATCACAACAGGTGATTACCTGAGGGTTTTATGGCCCTTTAACAATGAGATCTTAAGGGCCAATGAGGATGAAGTGAGGTGAAAGGATAACATACATGCCTCAGCCAGGATTCGAACCCAAGAACCTCGCACCGTAGACCGGCACCTAACTGCACTACGGAGGCCAGCTATTACAGCAAAGTTTTGTTGTTCCCACCCAAATCAAGAGCCTTCACAAGCAGTATTACCTGGCTGACAGTGCATCTGCTCTTTCAGCTTCGTCTCGAGGTCTGTGAGGGTCACAGCCGCTCCCACACGAAGTCCATGCTGCAACTCTGTGATGGATTGCAGCTCCGGGACTTTATTTGGGTGGACGAGGACAGGGAAGTAAGTTTTCCTATTTTTTGCTTCCACTCCTGTGAATAACATACATTTCATTAAAAAACTTAACATACATCAAATTTGCCAAGAACTTGGAAACAACGTAAAAATAACACACATTGTTTTTATAAATATGTTCTAATCATGGTGGTAATCTACAAGTCTGGTCAGAAAAATTAAGTGAGGTAAATATTGACAGCAAATACTTTATTCATTCCTGTACCTTCCATTCAAGCTAATTTTCTAAGTTCTTTTGAAGGGGAAAGGGGACAGTTTTACAATAACTTTTGTACAGTACACTTTATTAGAAAAAATACTACCTCAAACTTATTGTATCACTGTGGCTCTATTGATGATCTTGAAGACCTGTTATAAAATTGCAAATGGTAGGGTGTGCACAAATAACATGTATGCCTATTGTAAAACTGAAAGAAACATTCAAGTTAACTATTTTTATTACAAGTTCAGACAGATAACAGTTAGGCTACAAAATAGATTTTCCAGGTATGGTATATTTCATTGTAAGGGTTGGCTACATTGTCAAGTCAGCAGCCTAATGGTGAATACAGGATGAGTTAGGTAATATATTGCAACCACGGTCGTAGAAGAACAGGTCTGGACACTCTACTATCTAACAATGTATTTTGCTTGACCCCCTTGCTTTTTTGGCTGTAGTTCGTCAAGTTACCGAGAATGTCTTACTTTTTGGCGCTGTTTTCCTGGTAGTCGGACTCAAACTCCCTCCACTTTTTTCCATTGTTAAATTTATAAAGTAAATAAAGATTACTGGAGCCTTTTCTTAAAATTGTGAGCGAAGAAAGTATTTCATAAATTGATAAAAAATACGTTTTGATAAATTGTTTACCTTAGCGGGAAGGAAGTGGGCGGAGTTTAGTCCGACCGCCGTAACATCAGCGCCAATAAAACACAATATTCTCGGTAACTTGGTGAACTACAGCCAAACAACAAGGGGGTCAAATATCCAGGCGAGTGTCCAGAACTGTTCTTCTACGACCGTGATTGCAACAGAGTAATAAACAGGTTAGTTAAATATACAACACTAAACATCACCATGGTTTGAATGTACATTTTGTGTGTGGATTGTATGTAGTACCTTACGTGAAATAATGTTGTAGGGATGCTGCAGATTTAATTCAGTGCCAAACTTTCAGCATTCCTGTTGGCGATCAACATTTTCACCAACAGTAAAAGATAGCCTATGTGTAATAATATCATTGATGAAACAATTGGTCCTCTGGAACTATAAAACCCTCCATCCTTTATGCTTCACATGTGGTTAGTCAGGTGTTCAATTGTTTTGTTTTCTCATTTTGTGATTATGTTAATACCCTGACACTGCTTGAGCCATCTTACCCTTAGGACGGCTGTGCTGTGCAGTACAAAACAGTCTGCTGTGTGTAGTTTGCAAGCAACGTGACACGTAAAAGCAATTATTCTATGGGCTACATGATTAACTGTTAAATTTTTTTTTTTGTTTGCTTGCCTTTATTCAGCAGTAATCTGTGTTTTGTTGCTTGGAACATATTGTCTAAGTGTAGTCTATTTTACCAGCAAACATGAGTAGAAGAAACAGTAAAAGAACTACAAAATTGACTGATAATACAAGCATCTGTATGAGTGACGTGCACTTCTGCTGCAATTGTGTTGCATTATGAATGCACTGAGAAACTTCAACAATGCAATGTGGACTCCTAAAAATTTTTTTTTTTTTTTTTCAGTGAAGATACTATAGTCCAAAATCAGGATAGCTGAAAATGGGAACTGAACCTGGTCCTGCCAATTTTTAGTGTGTTACCATTACACCGCCTCACTCAGGCAATCAAGAAAAACACAAAAAGGAAGGTGGGGCTTAAGTTTTACGTACTGTTTAGTGGGACTAAGCACCTTTGACTACGATGGTAGGTTTTGCTGTGCTACTACATGTTGGTATATTTTCCCAGAGGTTTTTAAATCAAGACTTTTTCCCATTTGTCACACAAACATATTTTTCCCTTGCTCTTTGCTGGACTTCACAGTACAGTTACAATAAGGAATGGACACCATTAATGTGACGTCACATAACGATGCTGGTTCCAAACAGATATATTCTCGGCACATGCTAAACAATGACCTAATTTTACATTCATAAGAAAAATTGAATAGAATCTACTGTTTTTTGAAATATGTAAAATAATAGAAGTTATAAACACAGCCTAAGAGATAAAATTGCAGCACACTGAGTTATGTACGTGGAAGTAGTGACAAGGTTACTTAACATTAAAGGTAATCTAACATGCTTGTTCTCATTTGAACAGTATAATTTATTTGCAATTTAAAGAAGGGCAATACAAAAATAATGAATGAAGTCAACTGGTAACTAATATTTACATTTATATTTCAATGCTAAACTTTCAAAACGCACATTTGTTTGCAACCAATGCTCTCGTGTGACGTCACAACAAATGGTGTCCATTTAGGAATGTTTACATCGAAATTAACTACAATTATACATTTCTCTTGTCTATTTATCATAACGAGAACTCTTACTTTTAAAGGCACAGAGTATTTTCATCACCATATTTTTATTTCATTTTGTACTAGATTTTTTTTCTTCTTCTTATTTTAGACACATAATATGACCAAAATCGCTCTTATGAATTTTTATATATATCTCATAGTTTTTGTGTAATGGTTTGCCCAAGTCAAAATTTGTATGCTACAGTTTTAATTAAGGATGACACAAAAACCAAATGACATACCCACCTGGAAAGAGTCACAGTGAATATTGATATTGTAGGCTACAAGTTCACCTTTACTAAACCATAAAAGAAAATAATTTTTATTTGAATAAAAATGCTGAAATTTAAAATAAAAATTTAAAAAAATCAATAATTTTTTTTAAAAATACAAAAATATTTGATTTCATAGTTTAATATGAGTGAACATATTTCGTTAACATAGTTAGTCACTGTGAATTTTTTCAGTTTACGTAAGAGTTGGTTTTTGTGTCATTCTTAAAAATATAACCAGCAAATTTTGACATTTAACAAGCCATTACACAAAAACTATGAGATGAAAAAAATTCATGAGGAAAATTTAGTCATATTGTATGTCTAAAATTATAGGAAAAAAAATGGTACAAATGTAAAAATATAAACATGGCGATGAAAATTGCTGTAGATCATGCCCCTAATATGTCAAAAAGAGTATTATGTATTATTTAACAAGGAAGCCGTTGCAAATTTTTCTCTTTACATAAAATAAAATGTTATACAATGGAAACAGATAAGCTATTTTTATAGTGTAATTCAAGAGTCAACCCTTCATATTTGTTTAAATGTTTAGAACACTACGGATTTATAAATATTTAATTTAATGTTTAAAAAAATGCTCACCTACGCCAGTTTTTATAGTGCACAGTGGACACAGCAGCAACAAACAAATATCAATCTTCAAACTTGACAAGGATTGAAGATTCAATCAGTAGCACAGAATGTCATGCACATCAACGCCATAATTAGTATCCGTTTTTTTTAATTAGTAAAAAACACTGAACAAGAGGCCGCTTATTAACATTTTGCGTATGGCTCTCCCACCAGTACATTACTTGTCAGAACGTGTGGTTTGCGATCAAGCAAGCTGCAGGGGAGAGACGCTACAAGTAATAATCATACTTTCTCACATAGTAAGCTTGTTAACTTACCTACTAACTTCTGGAAAATATACTGTAACAAATGCAAATGTGACTAACCTACTTCAGTGTTTCCCACAACAATACGTGATTTTACATCAGGGTATTTAGCTTTCAACGCGAGGATTTCTTCCAGACTAGTAGGACGGTACCATGTTGTTCGTTTTCCTTTCAAAACCAAACTCCGACTGTAAACTTCTGACGACATCTGCAATCATAAAATACCTAATTAACAAATTTTTATAACCTGAAAAATGCAAACATTTGTGGCAAAATTCACAAACACGTTCGAGAAAAATGCTTTGAGCGGTTTCCAGCTGGTTGTGCAAAATACCTGATAAATTGAAACAATACTGTAACAATAACTATGGAAATATCAACGCTTTCCATTTCATCAAGGTAAAAGAAACCAGAAACAGAAAATTACGAAGAGAATAAAACACTTTAATGCTCAACAAATATTCTACCGCTTTATCAAATGCTTTACTTCCACTCTTATTTATCTAGTAGTGCATCATTAAAATATTTAACTGCTAAATTTGATAAAACTTGTGTGATTCTCCCTAGCAGAACAAGCAGATGTCCTGTCAGTGTAAATATAAAAATGGATGTTGATAAAATTGCTAAACCCCCTTCCCTATGACATACGCCATTCGGTTAAACTACGTATAGAAGATGATGCACTGCAGCGCTACATAGTGAAAGTTATAGTAAAATGGATATCTCTAAAATATTCTCCATCTTCATGTACAAATATCTATGTAGCCTACCTACAACAGCTTTCAAGCTATATTTTTAACAGCATAGAAGTTGCTGCACTGTAGCGCCATTTAGCGACAAGTTGGCAAGTTAAGAGTAAAACGGATAGCATATAAACCTTCTCCATTAAAAAATACATCTATGTGCAATGTTTCATGGTGATCGGTCAAAACTATCAGTTATTAACTTGCCTGTATGAGGTCTATTAATAGACATCATACAGGCATGCATATATCCACCCTTTAATAACAAAAAATTGTTTTAACTAAAAATAATAAAATCTACTAGAGATTAAGACCATGATCTCTATTTTCTACATTTTTAGCGACATTAATTGTTCATGCCTGAACGAGAGCAGATATAAAATATCTATCCAGAGAAAATTTATAATGTGTGCTGAATAAATTTGTGCATTTGTGTTCCTTTTTAACTGCTACTGTGAGGGTGAGATACGTAGAGCAGAAAGATTATTTGGCCTTGACGTCTCCCTTAAATTGGTTTATTTAATTATTGTTTTCATCTTCCGAAACTAAAAATCTTGAAAATTACAATTATAGCTGATTTTCCGTTTACCTCAATTTACAGAGCACTTTAGTGAAGACGTAACAGGTGAATTATTAACATGTACAGTAATTATACCTCACAATAAGTGTATCTTATCACTTTGACATCTGAAATTATACCGGTATATACATGCGTACATGCATACTTGCATTCGTACACAAGTTACCCTACATACACACATACACAGGCTACATACACACATATACATACAATTATTCAAACACACATACACACTATTACACACACATTCACAGCCTTGCGAAAAGATGACAAAACCTGTACCATAAACTGTTCCATGCAATTTTTGCTCTGCTTTACTGGAGATATGAAATATTCCCAACTCGGCTAATGTGATCCCTACAGCCACTTTGGTATTGATGGAACAGACAAGTAAATTCCTTCAAAAACTATTGATATTGTATAAAGTCAGCGTTTTAGAGTGCAAGGCACTCAAACGGAATCTATCATTCTGTAGAGAAATAGCACATTTATGATTTAGGTGAACAGAACCCACAGCTAAAATGAGAAAAATAATGAGGTCCTACTGGTTGGATAAGTGCAACACCAACTGATCACAATAAATCCTATCTCTTTAGGACTGCGAGTGATTATTGTGCGAGCAGCATAAGCCGTTACAGCGGCAGCAGGACTAAAGAACCTCGGCGTGCACTGTGTGGCTGTAATTTACCTTCTTGTCAGGTTGCGGCAGTCACCTGCATGCCTATCTCGAATTACGTGTGACCTGGGTAACAATACGTATCGTGGCCTAGAATATTCTTGTGCCCACTCACTGCTCCCTGATGGTGCTTTGACCCTGATGCAACATACGGAGCTCTGAGACAGAGTTCAGAGATTCCTGGACTTCTTGATTCAGAGTACGAGTAAGTAAAGGAGCTGTGCCAAATGCTTAAAGAGTTTTTCTTGGCCAAGAGGCATCTTGTTTATGATACAGTGCATCGTGGTGATGGAGCTGTACAAGGACACTTGGCGGTATCATGTGCAGGCGAGGAGTAGTGTTGACGAGGGCATTCTAGGACATCAAGAGATGCTCCAAGTTTGGACACTGGGTCCACCATTTGTAAAGAAGACAATGTTTATTGTTTTGTACTTATAACAGTAATGTATATAGTAACTTAATTGTTTTACTTGCTATTAACTTTTAACATAGCCTACTGGTAATTTTTACATAGGCTACATATATTTATAGCAATTCATCATTAACGACATTCAGACATTTTAGTGTAAACAGTTGTAAATAAATTAGCTTTGCTTTACTTTTTTTCTTATATTTAATCGAATACCTCCATCCATTAGTGTACCTTGCCCAAACTTGTAACGTGACTTAGGCCTGTGTGGTTTAGCTACTCAGAAGCAGCGAGTATTATATCAAACACCTAACAAACACAATCATCTTACTCACCCTCAGTTCAGGTGGGAATATGGGCTCCTGAGAAGGATCATATGGCACAAACTGGTTCTTGCCGAAAAGCTCCTCTTCTTCATCTGCTCCTCCACCATTGCTCTGATTTTTGCAGCACTTGTCCCCGAGGGCACACACACCATTCGTTCCATTTACTCCGTTGACTCCATTCACCCCGTTACTGTACTGTGCTGCTTGTTTCCTCTCCCACTCCTCGGTAAATGCCATGAAACCCTCCAGGATTGGTCGGTAGCCAGTGCAGCGACACAGGTTACCTAAAAAACATACATGGCGATACGTCGCTTGTGTAAGATGTGTCAATATTACCAATCAACAGAGTTAGAACTAAATGGTTGTGTTGTGACCTGATTTAATAGGGCCTAAATTAAATGCATTAGGTATAGTCTGTCTCACAAAATAATTTCATTTTTTGACAGTTTTTAAGGCTACCTATCTTGTGTACCAATTTCTGCAGGAAATAACTTTTAATTTTGATAAATTGCACAGTTTGAGACCCAGCTAAGTGTGTTCGTGCAGAAGTTACTTGTGGCAGAGGAAAACACTGCTTATTTCACGGAAACAACTAAAAAAATAAATGCAAATACAAATGTCAAAAAGTGGAATTCTTACATGAGACAGACTATAAGTTAGGTAGGAAGGTAGAGCAGCATATGTTGACAGTTGTTATGTATGTCTATTAAGTTATTCTGTGGTAAATTGTCCTAGATATGAACAATCAACAAATGAAAGGAGTATAAAATAAACAGCTTATAGCCTATCGCTTACATCTTTTATTAATTATTTTATAAAATGTTATAATCTTAACAAACATAACAACAGTGTTCATTAGTGAATTTGAATATGGCTCCAATAGAAAACACAAGTATCTCATGTCTAGTATCAAAGAACCACCCCACATTCGCCTAGGAGTTAGTTTTTCAAAACTAGGCCTATGTAAAACCCAAATAAAGATGACATGGGATTCATGGCTCCATTATAGTGTATTTCAGAATTTCACTACTTAGTTTAGCAAAAGGAAAACACTACTATGAATATAAAACCACACAACTGATGTTCAGGGCTTCATCCCCAACATTCTTCAGCTAGATGCTGCTATCGTGACAGTACTTAGTGCGCAGAGGTCGAGTAAGCGCTTAAGGGACCCGCATGTTGCCATTTATTTATTTATTTTATCATCATTCTGTAGGACCCCTTTCATGACAAGGTCATTGGGGTGTTTGAAGAAAACGTTTTGCACCGAAACTAATACACGTGTGTTCACGCCGTTTCTCTACGAAAAGAACACACACTTCAGACGACTGCCCTTAAGTACTTTCAAGAAAACACACATATTAGAAATCCCCTTTTAAGGCACGACAAAAAGGGTTAAAATGGGAGTTTCAGGCTGCTATAGAGGAAAATATACTAGCCGAATACATGTGAAACCACTTAAGGGTAGTGCATTGGACTTAAGTAAAGTGATTTCGTAATTAAAACAATACGGTCACCACTTAAAGTCCCATATGAAATTTGTTTTTTCGCAAAGACTGCATGCCTTAAGCGTAGAGGCGACGCACCTTTGTATGGCCCATACGACGTCGCCTTTAGCACCATACCTCACTCACACAAACACATGTGCCACGAGGCGGGCCCCTTAATATAGAGGCAAAAGTGTGGTGCTACGCCAGAATGAAGGGGAGGGAGAAAAGGGAGATGCCCGAGCAAACCTGCAGACCAGCGGCATCGTCCGGCACGATTCTCATACGAGAAAACCCGGGGACCGACCCAGAATGATATAGAACCCGGATCGCCTTGTTGGGAGGCGAGTAGGCTGACCACTCTGCCACCGAGGTAGAGTATACATAACCTCGTGCAACATACCTGTTCACTCTGTGCGATATATTTTTTCTCTTGCAGAGCAGTTGTGATTTTTAACTGTAAAATAATTTGTTTTGTCTCAGTTTGTGCCCGAAATTGCTCGTTAGCGACTTCGTTTTTATAGTGCGGACCGGAAGGCTTTGTTTGTTTTTGATACTTAAGTTCCACAAATCGCCACCTACCACCGCCACCTGTTATGGACTACGGCCGTGTTTTGGACTTTAGGGATTGACTATCTACGTTAAAAAATAATATCCATTATTTTAATGCTGAATGTACATGCTCATTAATTTTATATACAGGACGTGTCGTCATGGGAAGCGGGAGTGACAAGCCTGGAAAGAAGGTCATTAGCATACACAAGTCATCGCAAGATTCGCAAGCTTGACTCCAGCTGTTCAATTTAAGCTTAACGAGCAAGCCAAATTCAAGACAAACGGCAAGCACGTTATCTTTAGAATTCTTTGCTTTTATAAAACATACTGTGTTATATTAAAAATGATATTTTTCATGTGCTAATCATAGAATACCGTGCTATAACGTGAACAATCCGAGTAGCGAGGTAGGTTACGAGGTTCGTTTGCAGGGAAAGGATGTTCGGCAATTTCCGTTTGTGTATAATGCACAGACAGACCTGGATTTACAATTTAAAAAATAAATGTAAAATTGTTCACGTTATAGCACGGTATTTTATGATTAGCACACGAAAAATATTATTTTTAATATAACACGGTAGGTTTTATAAAAGCAAAGAATTCTAAAGATAACATGGTTGTGTCTCTCTGATAAATGTTTCTTCTAGCACGAAAATTGTGGTTACGTTTCACTAAAAATTGTTTTCTGCTCAAACAGTGGTCAATGTAACTGAAATTTCAATGTTATCTGCGAGTAAAGCAAAATAAAATGTTGAAATTCCCGCCAGAGTCGGGTAATTTCGGCAACAATAATTTTCGCGCTTGCTTGTAAATGCAAATGTTCCACTGCAAACACTTGTAATTTAGTCTATTACCGATTCAGTCGCGAAAAAAGGCCTATTAAAAAGTTGCTTTTGTTTAGTATGTTATATAAATGTAATAACGAAAACAATATTTGTTTTTAAATACAATCTTTCATTGTTGAACTGACATACTGTACCGTTCATAATTTCACTATGTCAAATTCCAACCTGCCAAAGCAGATTTCGTATTAATTTAAGTGGAAAATGTTGCATGAAATTTTGATTTAAAAATGCCGAATGGCAAGTTTTGTCCTGCTAAGTACAGTATTTTAGAGCGCCCCATTAGACTGCAGTACAGGGTTTATAGCGCGCTGTTGCCAGATCTATTTGATATTACAATTTGTATAACATCACGCTTCAAAATATGTAATTAATGACATTTTATATTACTCTAAAATGAGAAACAATTCACTACATGAATTGTAACAGGCACTTCTTTAAGAAATAATTATCACATACCTTTTAATCATTATAGCTACTGGTGACAAAACGGAAGATTTCTTCTATTTAAGTAGCGTCTGTCTTAAGACAAAAATGTGGTTGGGGTAGTGTCAGTTATGAAAGTGATCATTCAAAACTAACGTCATGTGGGAACTGAAAATATATATTTTGTCACTTTTATTGTCTGCTAAAAATACATTTAAAGTGGGAGAGGGAGATGTTATCATGGCAGAACATTAATTTACTGTTTTGTTTGATAACATAGGTCTAATACTCACTTGTACTTTTTTGATAATTATATTTTAAGCCTACACGAAAACATATGTAAAACAATATGTTTACCGGAATTGTTTTAATATGTTTTATTATACATTATGTAGTTTTTCAATACTTAAACGTAAAGTCGAAGGTAATTACAACATAAATTGAATTTTCGTCAGACAAATCCCAGTAACAAACCGAAAGCAGGTAAATTTTTCGTCATGGAAAACTTAGGATTTTTAAATTGTTATCATACAAGTAGTATAACTAAATGATCATGGCCTTAAATTTGTTTACGGGAATTATTTGTTGTTTGTATTTTCTTTATGGTTTCAATTTTTCATGTTAGTTTGATGTACTGTGTTGCTATGGTTTCTTCCTATTAGCATAAATGGTTTGTTTGGACCATCGTGTCTCTTCTGAAGCTTCCTTAAGTCTTCTGCCTACCTCGGAGCGCGGCGGGAGCAAGGATAGGGTTTTACATGTTAAACTAAATTCCGTGTAGCTCAGTCACCCTTCGAGATATCGCTTTCGGATGGAAACCATTTTCTGCATTGATAAGAGGAGAATACTGCTACGTAAACGAAAATGTGAAAATAATTTTATGAATACAGGGTTTCGCGTCTTAATCGGCACGAAAACACTTATTTGCTCATAGTTTTCAGGGTATTGATATAACTTGCTAAAAGATTCCGTAGCAGTGTGGGCCGTATCGTACTGAATAAAAAAGTCAGTGGTGGCATATATGTAGGTTTGAAAGTGACCGAGATATTTAGGAATATAATTTAACCTGTAACGCCCTATCCTTGCTGCCGCCGGAGCTCTGAGGTAGGCAGAAGCCTTAATGCGTTAATTGTATGTGAAAGATAATGTAATAAGACCAACACAATATTTCGCTCCCTTTCTCGTTACCTACCTATATTAAGTATATTTGTATAGAAAACAAAACAATAAAATGTTAACAAAAATTACAAGCACGAAATTTTTGTTCGAAATCAGTCACCATATACAACGAGTCACTCGGCCGCGAGACACTGTAGTTTCACTACTGGACCTGCTTGGGACACGGCACGAAGAAAACTGCTGACTAAAGGAAGCCTGTAAAGCCTCACAGTCAGCGAAGATAACGGAACGTTTTTTTATCTTCCGACAACACTTCGACCGACACTCCGCTGTCGAGTTTGTTTGTTGGGCGAGCGCGTGGCAAAAAGCATGACAATAATACACAACACATTACACAGCTATAAACAACTTAAGAGAACGGCTAAAGCAATTACGGTTAGGTTGCTTTTAAAAATATATTAACCTCATTACGAATAACTTCTTTGCTTTCACCCCCCACCTCCCATATAACTTCAAAAACAAAAAAGTTTCTTAACTGACCAACTTTTTGATGTTTCAGTTTGATAGAAAACTACACATAACAGAAAAAAAATTCTGTACAACTAACAAAAACATTTTTTGTCTTCAGATTTCTTCGTTGGCGTCCAGATATATGAAATTACACACCACAAAAATCTGGGTATAACTTTACTTTTGATTCGTAAGTGATGTGATATATTTTGAACTTCGTACTGTTCTCATGCATCCGTAAATATATTTAATTTCTTTCCACCATATAAAATGGTGTAAATGAAGAACTAAATATATCTCCCGGTGCGAGTTAAGATGCTGACAAATGTTGCCTAATTGACTAAAATAACGTATGTAATAACGTCTCAAATATGATAAATTTTAAGCATATTTTACTGACAACTTACAGTTGGCGTATGGTTAGTTTGAAACTAACATAGTGCCTACGATCACGTGAAATGTTTGTTACATGAGCAGACGCCTATTATCTCTATATAATATTCATTCTACGCATGATACCTATTTTAGCACATGAAAAATTCGGCCATTTCAGTTTATTTTGCCACTGGATTTTCTCAGGGTATTCCAACCTCCCCCATTATCGCATTACAATTCAGATCCATTCTCACCTTATACCACCTTTCACGAGCGCTTAAAACTCTTGTCACTAAGACCAACATCTCTTTACTCAATAATTAAATAAAAATGACCGCGAAATAGTACAATCCTGAAACAATGGATCAATTCAGAAGGACACGTGTTCAATCCCGGTCCGGACATCGAGCTTTTCATTTTAAATTATTTACAAAACTACTCCGGGAGAATGTACAGACCATCCAGATTTTCATTTTCATTATTTACAAAACTACTTCCACGGCCGTAGAAGAACTTGCCTGGACACGCGCCTGGAAAACTGACCCCCTTGTTGTTTGACTGCAGTTCACCAACTTGCCGAGAATGTTGTGCGTCTTTGGCGCTACTATCAGGGCGGTTGGGCTCAAATAATTCAGACCTCGCATCAGCGTTTTCATGACTTTACACAAGCGATATAAACAATTCATAGTTACCGTAAAACGGATTGATTAGAAACACTGGGGTGAACAGAAACACTGGGGTTGCGGAAGGTCAACAACAGATATTCCGTCATAGGTATTCGTGATACGTACATAGAGGCGTGATCTCTTGGTACAGCAAGAAACAAAGAACAGTCGCTTAGAGCTAGGGCGTAGCCAGTGGGGATACCGGAATACACCCCCTCCCCCCGAAATGAAAAAATGCTCGACGATAAAATTAGCAGTGTTATATTAAAACTTTAGGTACAGAAACTGCTTGAATTGCTTTACTTTCCACATTGTAACAATTTTTTTTTCTGGGGGAGGACCCC